>SNQJ01S0100464.1:16781-32148 GCA_010110895.2 Picea sitchensis | reverse complement strand
GGAAGAGGCAGAAAGACAAAAGACCCAAGGAAGCCAACCTACCATAGAAATGTCAATCGGCAGAAACACAAGAATAAGGTCTCTAAAAGGAGGAGGCCCAACCACCCCCAACAGTAAGTAATGAAAATCGTCTCTTGGAACTGCAGAGATCTAGGGAACTTGACAAAAATTGAAGCGGTCAAGGATATGATGAAAGTGGAACCAACAGACATCCTCATGCTCCAAGAGACAAAAATCGAAGGGGAAGCCCTTCTAGAGATTAGCAAAAACAAATGGCAGAAAAACACAAGGAAAGAAATTAGCGCAAGGGGATCCTCCGGAGGTATAGCATGTTATCAGACTAATCGGTAGGTGCAGACACTAACTGATCTCCCTAGATCCACCTGGATCTAGAAAAAAACAGGACAGGACATGACTCTTTCCCTATGTTTTGACCATTGAATTAACTAGGAGGAATGAACAAATAACATACCTTTATATCGCTTCCTAGGGTCTCTGTTTCTCCCACTTCGCTCAGGTTCTCTTGTGAGGTCAAGACCAAGACAACACAAACCAACCAAAGTGAAGATAACACAATATATTCAACAGTCAACCTATGTGTATGATCAAGGAATTACACAATAAAGTGGAAATAGCTTTATGGGAAAGGGACATGCCACTATATAATATTAATGGAAAGTAAAGATTACAACCTGAGCCTTGATGTCGCAAACTTCCTTTCGATGGCTCTTGGCTTTGACACACACACACTTGCTCAATCCTTGCATGAAGAAGATCAAATCCTCTTGATAGACTTGCTAGAGTCTCCAAGCTACTGTTCAGCTAAGTCCTTCACACAATTCTTTCACCAATTCTCCAATGAATCTTGCTTAACCTTTTCCATGAGAATTTCCTCAATATATAAGAGAGAATGAATTAGTTACTTGGATAAGAATGATCCCAAAATATTAGGGAGTCCAGTACTAGGATAATCATTCAAATGCCAACTCATCCTTCTAGAAGATTCCCTTCTAGAAACGTCGAGAATTCATCTTTTTCCATGCTATAGGAAGAGTTCGCACCCTAGTAGTTCAACATAGTGCGAGAAGTTTGCACCCTGGCTTAAGGCAGCCTGTGAGAATCGGGCATTCTCGCACCCAAATATACTATCAGCCTGCGAACCTTCTTCAAAAATGAGTTTTCTAGGAAGAGATGAAAGTAACTTTTCTCAGGAGAAAGTTCTTATGAAGAGCCTGAGTACACCATCATCAATACATCATCATGACGACCAAAATCATGGGTAACAAAATCCCCCCCAAAGTATGAGGTTGGAACCAGTGACAGCCGAAAGACTTTGTAAGTTGCATGTGTGTGTCAGAAACCAGGAGCACACCTAATCGAAAACCTGCGAACAACCAAGCATCTGCAGAATATCATATATACCAATTATGAGGTAGGCATTCCCATACTCAAATCATAGACTGATGATAATTTTAGACCTGGGTCATGGCCACCAATCATACACTGTGGATTGATGCCTTCAAAATATAGCATAGCCACCATGAATACACTGTGGATCTATGCGAGAAATTTCAAATTGAGATGACATAGCCACGAGACATACACAGTGGATCTATGTGTTGCAGATAATACATATTCCATCGCAACCTGGACAAAAAGATGATATCCAGGGTCTTCAATCTCGTCGCCCAAAGTACGAATCTAACCATGTGATTACATGTGTTGAAGTCGAACATGGCAGAAACCACTTGATTACCGGTCATTGATGAAACCATTAACAAGTGCGAGGGAAATCACCATTGATGTCAATGACTCCCAAGGTACCCTAGTACAATCCATTGAGTGCGAATAAATGAGTTGAAGTTGAACATCCGATGGAATCTTTTGATCAGGGGTCAATGATGTAAATCCACTGTCGAAAGGAAGGAAACTTTCCATTGAGGCATGCAAGCTCCAAGGTACCAAATAATTTCTAAGTCTTGATTCCGGATAATGAGCAAAAGTTGACGGAACAAAACTCATCACAGGAGGGCCTTGATGTATCCCCCATCAATGACATGAAATGAGTAACAGATTTTGAAGGTGAAACAGAGTATGATGTGAATTGAACTGGACACAGGGAAGGCCGACACGGAGAAAATGGATAAATGGCTAACTCAATATAGGTTTCAGATGGACTTCTGTTGAACATATGAACAACACGACCAATGATTTGGAAGCATTGACTCAAAGACGACACAGGGAATGGCCTTGTAGCAAATTGAATGAGAGACAAATGGATTTCCCAAACCGGCTTCAAATGATGAATAAGGGGTGTCATGTTCAAGAGCGACACTTATTGCCAATCAATACGAAAATGAAAACATATCCCTTTCCCAAATTCCCCCCCACCATTTCTGGTGAGTACCTCTTTATTTTTATGCAAGCTTGAGGAGGATAACATATGCTTGTTGATGTAAGCTCATCCTTCGAATGAGTCCCTCGGAGTATGTTTAACGAACCCTGAGAAGGAGTGGTTCGGTCCCATTGCAGGTCTGTCGATGTTTGTTTAACGAGTCCAAAGATAGAAAACTCGAAGGTTTTTCATGATTATAGAGTCTGGAAAAACACTTAAAAGAGAACTCTCTCAGTTCCTTTTTTGTAAAAATAGTCTGGATGAGACCGAAAAAAAGATAAATTATCACTCACCAGACGCTAACTTCAAATACTTTATCGAGCGTGAAAATAGCAAGGTCGCTCGACAATATTTTCATGTTTAGAGAGTCTAAAAAGAGCTTAAAGAGGACTCCGGGGGGGTTCCTTTTTCGTATAACCTTGTTGAGCCCGAAAAAGTGATAAAAGTATGCTAGATAGCATTCTCATGTATTTACGAGCGCAAGAACGGACAAAGACCATGCTCGAGGTTTTTATATAAAAACCATGAAAAACAATCAAAACATGCGATGACAAAGAAAAACATGTCCGTATCCCTGTTTTTGACCATCGAAATCATTACGTCTGTAAAAGGTTCAGTCAAAATGACATTAGGGATTAAGGTTTAATAGATAAATAATTATAAAAAACCAAATGACATAGTAAAAGTAAATAAAAAGGAGTAAATACTCTTTTTACCACATCATTTTTACCTTTCCACTATTTGAAATCCAAAAAACTCCTCTTTTACCCTCAGAGTTTGGCGTCAGTTTGCGGGAGCTACGATCGTCCATTCAGCAAGCCGTCAGCGATAGTAAGGTAGGCTCTTAGTCCTTAACACTTTCATGGTTTAATTTTGCAATTTCATTGGTTAAAATTTCATTTTTAAGTTGATTTTTGGAGCCCTACTTGCGCGTTGCCATTCTCGTAGGTAGGCTATACAGGACCTGCGAGAATAAGGCATTCTCATAGGTGAGCCTAAGGCAGCCTGCAAGGTTCTTGCACTATGCACACAGGGCACCTGCGAGAACCGCACAGCTCAATTTTTTTTTTAAAAATTACCCAATGAACAAGAACCAAAACATGAAAAAAGTTGCTAATCTTCTTGTTGTGTCTCTTATGCAGATAATTGGCCATAAAAATGGTGCTTGAATGGAGCGAAAGGGAGCACGAAGAAGACAATGCAATGGCCGAAAATCATCCACCTACTATTGCTGCTTTGAGAGATTGTGGCCTCTTGAAGTACTTTAGAATCCCGGGAATGAGGGCCCAAGTCAGGTTGTTAGAGTACCTGGTGCGTATGTGGGACCCTGATCAACAGGTATTTCATGTGGGGGTCCACACACTGTCCTTAGATATTGAGGACATTTACTTTTTGACTGGATTGTCATGGTGGGGGTACTATGTGAGCCTGACTGGTAGCAGAGGTGGTGGGCTACAGATGAGTGAGTACTTTCGTTTACACTGCGTTCCTGAGGCTGAGAGAAAGGAAGGAAAAGTAGCTATTTGGGGGGTATGAGATTTGACCCTACGTACTATCCTATTCACCATAGCTCGGATGGATGGGAGTTCTGCTCCTCACATGGCGTTACAGAGTTACTTCCAGTATGCTATTGAGTGTACTGAGCCTTGAGTGTTCAACTAGGCAGATGTTGTGCTTTGTAGTATAAAAAAGCAATTGACCAAATGCAGATGAGGCGACCTGAAGCAATTTGGGTATGGATCTTTGTTAGTATTCTTCTTCCTTGAGTGGGTCCCATTACTGAGGCTACAGGTGGAGTGGAATTTACCATCTCCCAGAGATCCAAGGATGCTAAGATGGTGTCGGTTCATGGCCCGGCATGTAGCAGGACTGATCATCAAATATGATGATATTTTCTTTGACTGGCTTCAACCACAGATGTTGATGGTTGATGACTATGCTTATGTCGAGTTGGATTTCCGAGGAGATCCGGATTTAGTACTACCAGAGGATGCTTTGTGGGGGGACCTTGGTAAGAAGTACACACATTTTTATTTTAAAATGTTTTGTGAATTTTTATCATATTCAAATGTTTTTGTTTTATATATTCGTCCAAAAACTAATACAAAATCGTTGTTAATGTCACAGATGTTGGACCTTACAGACCTCCTGGTACTTCTCCCATCTAGCAGTGAGGAGAGGTAGCGATAGCGCCACAATATGTTGAGGATTATCAAGTGGTGGAACAAAATCTGAAGGGCTTGACCGCAGATATTCCAGACATGACTCTGGAAGAGGTTCCACGATGCGATCAACATCATACTGTAGGAGTGTCAGGGCCCATGAGTCGACTACTCCATAGGGTTGCTCGGGCAGTCGTGTGTTACCGTGAACATCATCCATGATGTCACTTTGTAGAAGCTATGAGCTTCAGATTTTGACATTTTGGTCTTCAGACAAACTTTTTTGTAAAAACTCTTTTGATCATTATATATACATATGGATTCTACCGGTTTACCTTATATTGTGTGAATATTGATGTGATTGATTTATAAATGATTCAAATGTCTTTCCAATACATAATTAGCCAATGCATCTATTAATGTATTTAGACATCTAGGAATATGTTGATATTCAATGTGATCAAAATAACGTTCCAAGAGGCGAATTCGCAAATACACCCGTAACAAAGTAGGACTTCGAATAGAGTAGACATTACTTAACTATAGTACTACAAGCTACGAATCAAGTCGCACAACCAAATGATGAATTCCAAGCGAGATAGAATCAACCAATAATTCAATAATGGTGCTATACTTTGTAATGTTATGGGCGTAAATTGCCCATGCAGCAGAAGCAAGGTTCTTAGTACTATGGCTAGTGACATCAGCGAAGCCAATATAGGGTAGCGAAGACTCCAACATCTGGAAATCAAACACAACGTCACATAAGGGCAGAGACCAGATAATGACAAAAGAAAGCTATAGTAACACACAAAACGTATGATACAATAAAATACAAGTACTTGTGCACAGATGATTTTATGCATAGTACTTCTTCAAGTACAAAGCATTCTTGGGTTCACTTAAAGGGATACCATCGTAATCTACCAACTCATAAGCTCCTTTTTCCAAAACTCGTCGAACGATATAAGGACCTCGCCACATGGGTTCGAATTTCCCAGCTCCTAACATATCTCGATCCTGTTCATAAAGAAGAACAAGATCACCTTCGGAAAAAATGTGAGGCTTGACATGATTGTCATATTGGGACTTGACATGCTTTTTCTGAGCTTCTATGACTAGGGTGGCGTCACGTCGAGTTTCGTCTAATTGCATAAGATACAATAGACATTCTTCCTCAGCAGAAGTGTTGGGTAGGAGTTCAACCACTAGTTTTAAAGAGGGTATCTCGCATTCAATAAGGAGAATGGCTTCCACACCATAGACTAACCGAAAAGGTGTAAACCCAGTAGCAGACTTGACAGATGTCCGATACGCCCACAATGTCGAAAACAACATTGTGTGCCAACTTGTTTTATGAATCCCTATCATTCGTTGAAGCATGGTTATGAGAACTTTGTTAATCGCTTTGACTTGTCCATTGGCTTGTGGATAATAGGGCTTTGAGTTATCATGGTGAAGACCCAACTTTTTCGTAAGTTCGGACATCATAAAATTCCTAAAATGGATACCGTGATCAATGACGATAGCTTGGAGAACACCAAAACGAGCTATGACGTGATTAAAAATAAACATTGTTGTGGTCTTTTCAGTGTTGTCAAATGTCTGCATCGCCTCGGCCCATTTCGTAAAGTAATCAAAGGCTATAATGATGTAACCATGCCCCCCGGCCGAGTGAGGGTGACATGTCATGAAATCGATGCCCCATTTCGCAAAGGGACCAACTGAGACCACAGGGTGAAGAGGAGTAGGATGTGACCAAATATTCTAATTATAGGTCTGCCAAGCATGGCATTTCTGAACGGCGGTGATGCAGTTGTTAAATAATGAAGGCCAAAAATACCCTGCGCATAAGATATTCTGGGCAGTAGCATACCCAAACATATGACCACCACATGCTCCAGAATGGTAGTCATTTAGAGCTTTCTCGGCTTCGTCAAACATTAGGCAATGTCGAAAAACAGAGTCAATCCCCCGACGATAAAGAGTATCCTCGAGGATAATGTATTGATGAGCTTGATAGCGTATTCGACGTCGTTCAGTACTAGACAAAGTTGGTCAAAAAGTCTGGGTTTGGAGATATATAATGATATCCCCATACCAAAGATCATCAGTGATAATAACGAAAAGAGATTCATCGGGTAATGAATCAACTGCCACATTTTTCGTTGCAAAATGGGGAAAATCGCATATCAACTCAACAAAAACTAAGGACTTCTTGGACTTGGCGGGATCGAATTCCAAGTCAAACTCCTGGAGTATCACAATCCATTTGGAGTATTTTCCCCCTAGCAATGGACGTGTCAAAATATGTTGCATAGGGTTGCAATGAGAAATCACCGTAGTCTTGCGTGAGAGGATATAGTGCCGGAAGCGTTGGACGGCTTGAACGGAAGCCAAGGCTAGTTTCTCGACATGTTGATACCTGATTTCAATCGGTGTGAGACTTCGACTCAAGTAGTAAAAAACATGTTCGTCGTGAGCATCATCCTCCTGGACGAGAACCATGCCAATGGTATAATCCGAGGCAGCAAGGTAAAGGAAATAATCACGACTCTAATCGGGGGGGAAGATAAGCGGAGCTCACGTTAGTGACAACTTCAAAGCTTCAAAAGCATTGTTGGCAATGGTATCCCAGATGAACTATGAATCCTTCTTTAATAGCCGCGTAAAACCATGAGTGATCTCGACGTAATTAGGGATGAAACGATGAAGAAAGTTTGCTTTCCCCTACAAAATTTGCAACTGGCGAAGTGTAGAAGGAGGAGGGAGATTAAGAATCGCCTCAACCTTTAAAGGATCCACCCGGATCCCTTGACGCGAAACGATAAAAACTAGAAGACGGTCGGATTCCACACAGAAAATGCATTTATGAGGATTCAAACGTATATGGTAGAACCGATAGCGAAACGAAAATGGCGCGGAGGTGGTGGGGGTGATCGACTCTGCACATAGAATGAGCGGGTAAATCGTCCAAATATGGTTGAACAATGTGCTTGATATCATGAAAAGCATAAGACATAGCGCGTTGAAAAGTTGCGCCAGCGTTCTTAAGACCGAAAGGAAGTTTCCAATAGGCAAAAGTACCCGAAGGACAAATAAAAGCAGTCTTATGTTGATCCTCGGGAACGATGTTAATTTGATTATATTCAGAGAAACCATCCATGAGAGAGAATATTTCACTTCCGACGCAGTCATCGACAATCTGATCGACGAAAGGGGTAGGAAAGTTGACTTTTGGATAAGCTTTATTGATATCCCTATAATCAACACAAACACGAATCGTACCTTGTTTCTTGTCAATTGGGACAAGATTGGAAACCCAGTCTATGAGAGCCACCGGATAAATAAAGCCAGCTTTTAGAAGTTTCTCAACTTCGAGCTTTATAGCAGTCGCTTTACGTGGGTGAACTGGACGAAGGCATTGCCGGATGGGTTTAGCGTCAGGATATGTCTTAATCTCATGAATCACAATTTCAGGGTCGATACCCGCCATTTCTTCGTAGCTCCAGGTGAAGATGTCACGAAACTCTTTGAACAAGGACGTATAGGTGACTATTTCGTCAGGGGAACACGAAGCTCCAATATGGAGATTTTTGACGATTCCAGGTTTAATGGATATGTCAATGGGAATCATGGGCGAGATATAGCTTAAGTTCCCTTCAGCAAACACATCGTGTGTAGACTCGGGAACAGTCGAGATGATGACAACAGTCGACGGAGTTGAAATCCGTTGATAGTTCTCAAGAGTGTGTTGCTCCAGAAAAAGGATAGAATGATGATGCCCATTGTCCCAAGGGGTGTCCTCCATGACGGACATGATCATCTTGTCAGTGGGAAATATAACACGAAAAGGATCGGGAGACAACTCATCAAGAGAAGGGGTAGAAGTTGTTGCCGATTGAATGGCCTGATAGGCGGATTCAACGGGACTTAACGACATTTCGTCACCGAAACGAAAATGATCTCTAGAGTCAGGGACTATCCAAGGGCCGTGAGATGTAGGAAGTTTGTGAGGTGAAGTGGAGATCATGTTGATGAAAGAAACAGACGGGCGTGGAACATCGAGCGGTGGAATGGGGAAAGTACCCATTAACGAGGAGTCCTTTAGAAGGCCTACACCAACGTTCTCATAACCCGGTGGGGTTTTAGCAATAAACGGTACATTGCCAGTACGGGTATCAGAATTAAAGAAGGCAAGTTGGTCGACCGTAATAAACTTTCCTTGATGAGGGAAACGTACTACATGGAAAAGTGTCTACACAACAGCATGCATGGAATCGATCCAGCTGTGGCCAAGTAGAAGATTATAATCAAGGGGAGTGTCAAATACTTCCACTTCAACTTGGACCATTTTTCCTTCTAACATGATGGGCAATGAAGGAAGAACACCGTAAGGCTTAAAACCAGAGCCATTGAAGGCTTTAAGAGTGTTCTGGGATTCATTCAAAGAAGGAGAGCCAATGGCTTTCCAACAAGCAAGAGACATAACACAAGTCGAGGCACCTCGTTGATAACAGTTCGGCAAATGTTCTTGTCAGAGACAACAACTTGTATCTGGAATTCAAGTTGAGGGGGTAACCTTGGAATGTGATCTTCCAAGTCAAAGATTATTAAATTCGTGTCCGTTAGGTCAATTCCACCGATAGCTTTCAACAGTGCCTTCCATTGTGCGGGACAAGTTTGAAGGACTCCAAGGGCTGACATCGCAGAAGGTGCTTGGCCCAGAACTACAACATTGTTGAAGATCTGGCCCAAGNATTAAATTCGTGTCCGTTAGGTCAATTCCACCGATAGCTTTCAACAGTGCCTTCCATTGTGCGGGACAAGTTTGAAGGACTTCAAGGGCTGACATCGCAGAAGGTGCTTGGGCCAGATCTTCAACAATGTTGTAGTTCTGGGCCGCATGAGCATGAGGATTGAAAGTCGATTTCCGAATGACACCCTTTGGGGGGGGTCGCAGAACTGTGTTGAGGCTCGGTCATTCGAGATGAAGAGGACCGTTGGTAGGGGGAGTCATTGGAGAGGGTTGTACCAAAGAAGGGGGTAAATCGTCAACCTTCTCCTTAGAGGGAGAATAATCTTTGGCTTGAGTTGTGAGTGCAACGTTATTCTTCTTAGAATCACCAGTACACATCAAAACATATGAGGTGGTAAAAGATGAGGGTTGATCATGGATGACCAACTGAGCCTGTTGTTGAGACGGGAAGGGTTGGGACAAGACAGCCGGTGCAGGTGGTTTTGGGGCTCCCTGAAGGAACTTAGTGACCTCGGCACGTCGTGGACAATCCTTCATGTAGTGATCATCACCACAAATAAGGAAAGGGTATCGTGATTTGCGCTTATCTTGATCATCAACAGGGGTAGTTTTAGTTTTCTCTACTTGAGGATTATTTTTTCCCTCCTTATTCTTGCCTTTCCCCTTCCTAAATTTTCTTTTACCGACTGGGGTAGATTGGACAGCATTTACCTCAGAAGTCTTGCCGGTGGGAGTGACAGGAGATGGAGCATTTTGAACATTAGAAGAAGCAGATTTAGGGTTTGTGCTTGAAGCGGAATGTGATTGGGCTTGGGTAGTACCAATCACACCGTCAGCTGCATGCGAGGTAGCTGGGTTAGTTGAAGTGCTGGAAGTATTAGGACAAGGTAGGTTAGGTAGTAAATCATAAAGGGTTCCCGTTTGTGAATAAACGAGGTCAAGATATTGAGCATGACTTATAGCCTGCTCTTCCGTGACTACGCCACCCATGGAAATGTCCTTACCAATTTTGTTCACAAATGATTTTGTAAACCATTTTGCCAGTAACTGATCAGGGAGCTCAAGTTTAATGAGACGTCGTCTCCTTCGCCACTCATGGATGTGATCAGATATATGATTTCCTTTAGTCTATTTGAAAGAATTCAAAATCTTGGTCCCCGTGTCATAACGGATCGATAACTGGTAATGCGTAAGGAAAGCCATAGCTAGGGTGTTAAAATCAGAGAAGAAACATCGTGGCAATTCGATATACCACTTCACAGCAGAACCGGTAAGGGTTCGTTGAAAAAGATGTAAGCGAATAGAGTCATCCATCAACGAGTTGGATGAGCACCATAGGTGAAAAGTCATAACGTGATTGTTTGGGTCCTCTCCCACTTTGTCGTCAAATTTAGGAATGTTCGATGGAAGCTTGGCTGGTATAACAGGCCATTGGGGAGAGTGACGAATAGGATCATTTAAAATCCTTGACAAATCTGAAAGATCCAAAGTGGCGAGAAAAGGTAACTATCGATTCACCTACAGGTACTGGTGGCTTTGGGGAGGAAGCACTGTCGGCAAACTAGTAGGACCATAAGCAGTCTGCATATAATGTGAAGATCCAGGCATGTTCGGTGGTGGTTGGACAGGATAGTAGCTCATCAGATTATACCCTGGAACAGAGGCTTGAGTTTGAGCATTCGTCTCCCAAATGGGATTAAACGAACCTGGATACGGTTGGCCCATGCTAGGGGGTGTGATGGTCGCAGCTAAAAACGACTTCCCCCTAGACGTTTGAGGAGGATTTTGTATCAATTGATTCCAATACTGGGCCAAGGATGGAGATATGTTTTGCCCATAAGGTGGGGTGGCTCCTCCCATTGAAGGTGGTGTACCAATTGAGGGCAATGTTCCAATTGGCATTTTTCAACTGAGAAGGGGTTGAGTTATACTACCTTGATGAGATTGGCCACCAACCGGAAACTGATAAGTTGGAGTGAATGACGGAATAGTGCCACTAGGATTAAGATTTCCAATAGAAGATGAAGAAGGTCCTCCAAAAGGAAATTGAGGGAGTGTTGGAACAAAACCAGGAAGAAAGTGCCCAGAAGAAGAAGGACCACTAGGAGAACTAGATGGAGTTTGCGCAGGAGTAGGAATGGAAGCATTCAATGCACAGTATCCAGGTGGTAGTGTCAGAGTGACATTGGGCATTCGTGGTGTGTTGATGGGAGCAACACTAACCGCAGGAAACCCGGTTGGAACACTCGTAGTAGTTGTGAGATGGGCCATTTCGGCAGGGACAGTAAAGTGATAAGTGTTAGTCAATGGTACTATCTCTGGACTAGAGATTTCGTAAATCACAGGAGGATTAATTTCAGAAATCATAGGTGAACCTGGACCAAAAAGGTTGCGTCGGAAAACACCTATAGACCAAAAACGATCTTGGCCTTCTATACCAGGAAAAGGTCCAATTGGTGATCCAAAAGATGTAACAACTAATTCTTCAGAAGAATTCAGTCGCATAAATGGTCGCTCGGAATCAAGGTGATGTCGAAAGTCCTCTCGAGTATTAGTAATTCGAAAATGTTCTATAGAGTCAGTGCATTCCACTTGTGGTGTAGTGATGATTGGGACTTCACTCTACCGAGGAGAACCTCCAGGTGTGCTTGTGGGCAAGGGTTGAGAACATTCCAGATACTCTGGAGATAAACCTTGCATTCTATGTGAACGACGTGGCGGAGCTATTGTATATGAGTGACAAACTTTGCGAAGAAAATCCTATGGTCAACTTCGAGAAACAGAAAACACGCGCTAGTAAATAAAATCTAGGACCAAACAAACAGGACCTTCTAATTTTGAAGCTACTAGTTGGTGATGAAATCCAACGTCGCAACAACAAGACGAGAAGAGGCTGGGCTAGGGTGGAAAAGTGACATTGACGACCTACTTAATGGACTTACACCCTGGTGCAAGCTCCCACACATAATCATGGGTATACCCTCCAAGGAGCCTGAGTGAGTTTGGTCAACATCAATTCCAGGTACCGTGAAGACTTGCCCCTCCACAGTCACCTTGGGTAAGAACCTAGAAAGATAGGACACTAAGGTCACCACCAACAACAATAAATCCTGGGGGGACAGTAGACAGTTCGATCCACACGCAAGGGCAGGGTTTCTAGCCCGAAATCAACTCAAAAGGCTTCCACTCATCATTGTGGGTATACCTCCAAGTGATCCCCATAATAATTGCAATCTCTACACTAATATCAACAAAGTAGGGTGAGTAACTCTACCAATATCAATGCGACCTCGTGCTTGACCCTTGTGTGAGAAGGGCTTCCTAGGACAAGATGTTGCAAATGGAATTTAACACTCCCTAACACAAGATGCTATTGTGTGTTTTGTGCTTTTGGAGAGTGTATCTCTCTTCCTACTCCAAAGCGCTAGCCTAGCTAAATGTTGGTGTAATAGAGCCCTAGAAAAGAGTTACTAGATAAATTTTATGATTACGCGGTGTTATTAAGAGTTGTTGTTTACTCAAAGGAAACGGAAGTGAAACTTATGTTGTATTACTCTGACCCAACAATGTAAGGATGAGAATGAAATGTATCACTTTCCGTTCAATGAATCCTATGTATGGGAGAGAGAGAAACTTTTCTAGATCAACAATGAACTACAATGCAAAATTTCCTTTAAAATGCAAATGCAACAAATCACAAATCAACAACAATTCTCTATTGTGTCTTTTTCAATAACTTCAACAATTGATTTTCAATGTTTTCAAAGACGAAAATGATTTTTTGAAAGAAAAACTTTTGTTCACTTTTCAAAAAGGACCCACACTATGAGAGCGAGAGTACAGAAAATCAAAAACCAATGAACAAGCAATGACAAAAACCCAATCCACTCTTTCAATGAAAACAAAAATAAAGAGCAAACCAATATAGTCCTTTCAATCGCAGAAGAAAAATGATCTTTCAAACAATAAGCAAATGATAAAGACCGAGAAACCTCAACTTTCAATCGATCATCGGTTCTTAACTAATCAAACACACTCAGATTCTGAAATCAGAGAGTATGGTGTTGCCAAGAAAAGTCAAGAAACGAAATTCAAGACAAAAGTGACAAGAAGAGCCTTGAAATCCTAAGACTGTTCATGCACGCAAACGAAGACAAGAAAGACATCAATCAATGGTCCAAGAAACTCATATGAGGCAACTAAATTGATCTGGGCAGTTGAAGATGCCAAAACCCTAATCCAAAAATTTGAAAAAGTGAGTTCACAGGCTGGCAATACTACACTGTGTGAGAATCACTGATTCTCGCAGGTGACCCTTGAGCAGGGTGCGAGAACCTCGCACTGAATCCTAAAGGCAGAGTGCGAACACTACCAATTCTTGCAGGCTGCAGTGAAGTGTAGTGCGAGAATGCCTGAACATAGTCAAAAATTTGAAAAATGAAGTAAAATTTGAAAAGGCCTCTGGACCCAAAGGGTCTATCAGGGTATCCTGAAGACTCAGAGATTGATAGGAAAGGAGAAAAGTAAAACCAGAGAAAATGGCCACAGAAAAACTCCAAAATCCACAAAGAAAATGGGATGCTCCCCAGTGGAGTCGCCAATTTTGCTATCGGACTAATCGGTAGGTGCAGACACTAACTGATCTCCCTAGATCCACCTGGATCTAGAACAAAACAGGACACAACATGACTCTTTCCCTAAGTTTTGACCATTGAATTAACTAGGAAGAAGGAACAAATAACATACCTTTATATCGCTTCCTAGGGTCTCTGTTGCTCCCGCTTCGCTCTAGTGCTCTCGTGAGGTCAAGACCAAGACAACACAAACTAACCAAAGTGAAGATAGCACAATGTATTCAACAGTCAACCTATGTGTATGATCAAGGAATTACACAATAAAGTGGAAATAGCTTTATGGGAAAGGGACATGCCACTTTATCATATTAATGGAAAGTAAAGATTACAACATGAGCCTTGATGTCGCAAACTTCCTTTTGATGGCTCTTGGCTCTGACACACACACTTTCTCAATCCTTGCATGAAGAAGATCAAATCCTCTTGATAGACTTGCTAGAGTCTCCAAGCTACTGTTTAGCTAAGTTCTTCACACAATTCTTTCACCAATTCTCTAATGAATCTTGCTTAACCTTTTCCATGAGAATTCCCTCAATATATAAGAGAGAATGAATTAGTTACTTGGATAAGAATGATCCCAAAATATCAGGGAATCCAATACTAGGATAATCATTCGAATGCCAACTCATCCTTCTAGAAGATTCCCTTCTAGAAACGTTGAGAATTCATCTTTTTCCATGCTTTAGGAAGAGTTCACACCCTAGTAGTTCAACACAGTTCTAGAAGTTCGCACCCTGGCTTAAGGCAGCCTGCGAGAATCAGGCATTCTCGCACCCAAATATACTAGCAGCCTGCAAACCTTCTTCAAAAATGAGTTTTCTGGGGAGAGATGAAAGTAACTTTTCTCAGGAGAAAGTTCTTATCAAGAGCCTGAGTACACCATCATCAATACATCATCATGACAACCAAAATCATGGGTAACATAACAACACTATGGAAGGAAGAACAGTTCAGCCTCGTCAATTCCTACAACACTCAACATTGGAGCTTTACAGAGATGAAGCACATAGAAAGTAAGTTAACCATCGCATTATTCAATTTATATGTACCGACTTTGCATTCTGAAAAGAAAGATTGTTGGAAAACTTTAAATGAGTTTCTAAAACAAAATTCCCCAAACAACATAATCATTGTTGGAGACCTTAACCTAGTCATGAATGGAAAAGAAAAGAGGGGAGGAAGGACCAGCAAGGACCAAATGATTTATGTAGTAGAATACATGATACAACAGTGGGACCTAATGGATTTTAAACTACACAAAGGGCTATACACTATTAATTTTTCAAAATCCCACCCAGTTTCAGTCTCGCTGATTTTTCAGTCAAATTTAATTGCCAAACTCAGTTTCAGCACTATTTCAGCATATGTTACAGCCTAGTGTTTCAGCATATACTCAGTGGTGTTTCAGCTTAAGACT
>SNQJ01S0100464.1:0-16771 GCA_010110895.2 Picea sitchensis | reverse complement strand
TCTCTTGCTCTCTCTTGTTCTCTCAACAAGAATGATGCAACTTTCTTGTTCTTGGCATCTCACCAAGAACCTCTTGGCATCTCACCAAGAATCTCTTGCTCTCTCAACAAGACTGTTGCTGCTTCTTCTTCTCTTGCTCTTGGAATCTCACCAAGAGTCTCTTGGCATCTCACCAAGATTTCTCCAACTTACCCAACAATGGGTGCGCCCACTTGCCTTAATCAACCTCATGAGGGAAGGTGAGGAGTTTTCTAATCTAACGGTTGAGATTAGATCAGATGGGTGGCTGAGATTTGGTGTCTCTTCACTCACCCTCACTTTAATCATAAAGTTATCTTTTAATTTTCATCTCACAAATTAATTTGACTAAGACCCACTTTCGGCAATTTCTCCCCCTTAGGCGCCTAGGGAAGAGAATTACCTTAGACCACAAACCCATCCTGCTTTTGCTAGAGGAAGAAGAAAAACTAGGCCCAATCCCGTTCAGATTCAACCCATTGTGGAAAATAAAGAGTGGCTTTGCAGAGACGGTCTGACTAGCATGGTCTACCTCAGTTACTGGCTCTCCCAACTTTGTCTGGGAACAAAAATTAAAAATAACAAAAAAAGCCCTCAAGGAATGGAGAAAACTCCCGGAAAGCAATCCCAATACCCAAGGAAAGGAGTTAGTGCAGCAATTGGGAAAGCTACAGAATGGAATGGAAACAATAGATATTGCCAAAACAGATCTGGAAAAGGAGCAAGCAACCCAATGTAAAACTTACCGCTCCTTCAGAAATGAATAAGAATACTGGAGACTAAAATCCCATAGCCTTTGGCTGGAAGCTAGTGACAGAAATACATCCTACTTCCACCGTCAATTTAAAGCCCGCCTCTCCAGAAATCACATCTCTAAGATTACAACCAACGACGGGAAGCTTTGCAAAGGAATAGACCAAATAAAGGTCGTTGCTGTCTCACATTTCCACCAACTTTACAGCAAAGAGAATGATGACAATGAAGAAGGCTATAAGGAATTCCTCAAGAACATCCCAGCCTTGGTCAAAAAAGAAGATAACATAGCACTATTGAGCCCAACCAATGAAGAAGAAATCAGAAAAATCATTTGGTCCATGGATCCTGACAAAGCCCCAGGGCCAGATGGGTTCACTATCCATTTTTATAAGATCTGTTGGAATATAATCAAATCTGACCTCATCAGAATGATAAAAGGATTCCTATAGAAAGCAAAAATAGGAGGCAACACCAATTCAACGTTCCTTGCACTAATCCCGAAGGAAACAAACCCTGCCTCCTTCGACAGATTCAGGCCAATCTCCCTATGTAATGCCTCTTATAAGATAATTGCAAAACTCCTTGCAAACATAATAAAACCTCTGCTGGGCAAGCTCATCTCAGATTCGCAAGGAGGATTCATCAAAGGCAGACACATCCTACACAATGTAATCCAAGTTCAGGAAGCTATGCACTCCAGCAATCTCAGAAAAGAGAAAGGCATGTTGATTAAGCTAGATATGGAAAACGCCTTCGACAGAGTAAAGATGTCCTTCCTATATCAAGTGCTTCTTTCATTTGGATTTGAACAAGAGTTTGTAAAACTGATACAAGCTTGTACCCACGGCCCATGTATAGCCCCTTTGGTAAACGGGAGACTAGCATATTTCTTCAAATATACGAGGGGGTTGAGGCAAGGTTGCCCCCTCTCTCCATTTCTGTACATTTTAATGGCGGATACACTCAGCAGGAAGTTGGAGCAGGAAAGGATAATAGGAGCAGCCCCAGTCTTGAGAATAACGAAGAATATTAAACCTATAAATCAAGCTCTATTTGTGGATGACTCTCTCATGCTAGGAGGAGCCTCAAATAGAGTAGCCTCTGCATTCAAGGCCACTCTTCAAGCTTATTGCAAGGTGTCTGGAGCTCTGATAAGTGAAAGAAAAAGTGTTTTCTACAGTTGGAATGCAGCAGAACACGAAACACAAAAGATAGCATGCACCTTGGGGTTCAAAGGGCATTCAAAATGGGAAAAGATACAGTACCTTGGGCCACCATTATCGTTGGGCATAAACAGAGTCAACCTGTGGGAAGGAGTTTTAACAAAAATCAAAGGAAAAATCGATGCCTGGGGAGGACATTGGCTCACCCATGGAGGAAAATTAACTCTGATAAAATCAGTCATCTTCTCACTGCCGATCTATCAAGTGTCCTACCTCCTAGAACCTAAATCGATAGCTGGGCAGATCAACAAATTGTTGAGAGACTTCTTGTGGCATGGTGGGAAAGGGAACCAACGAAAGTTTCACTTGGTCAGTTGGGAGAGAGTAAAGTGGCCTTTGAGAGAAGGCGGGCTACAGATTCGAGATCCATCTCTTTTCAATACAACTCTTGGTTGCAAAATCCTCTGGAAGAAGCACAGTGACCCCACTCACCCTGTCAACAAAACGTTAATACATAGATACATTCCAAATGCCAAAATCAGAAACCTTAAAAATGCCATGAGAAGGAATACCACGCTGCTATGGCAGTTGTGCATCAAAGGGGCATGATTTTTCACCCAAAATCTGTGTCGTGTCCCTGGCAATGGAAAACGAACAAATCTCTGGACAAATCGGATAATGGGGAATCCGCCCCTTCATTCAAACGCTAGCTTGACTGAAATTCACGATTTTCTTGATCACAGAGGAATACAGAGCATCAATGACATATCAAAGTGGGACGAAGATGGCTCCTGGTCAGATTGGCAATTCGACAACGTCCCAAATCGCCTCCTCCAGAAACTTGAAATGCTCAAAGCAGAGCTTCGAGAGGCAGCTCCTGTGCATAAGACATAAAAAGACATTTGGGATTGGGGACCCACAGGAACATATTCAGCAGCTAAAGGCTATGCTCTGCTACAACAACATAAAGACAGACCACTCCCAGCAAGATTTTGGTTGGAGGTATGGGACTCAATGGCGATCCCCAAGGTAAATTTCTTCTTCTAGACACTAATGCACAAAAATATTTTGACTGGTGAAAATTTAATGAAAAGAAATATTGCTGGTCCACACAGATGTTCTTTATGTAGAGAATCCATGAAAACCTCGGATCATTTGTTTTTAGACTGCCATTTCGCAAACAAAGTCTGGCAGCTCATCCTCCATGGCCTCAAGGCCGCTGCCCCCACCAACATCTCAGTAGTGGATCTGTTCACAACTTGGAAGGAT
Source organism: Picea sitchensis (assembly GCA_010110895.2). NCBI lineage: Eukaryota > Viridiplantae > Streptophyta > Pinopsida > Pinales > Pinaceae > Picea > Picea sitchensis. Next base: position 13,565 of record SNQJ01S0100464.1, on the reverse strand, counting down.
AGTTACCCTTCGTTCTCTTTGAAAACATTATGGGCCAGAGTCTGGATCTCCATCCCCAAGTATGTGTGTTGGAATATTTGGCTTGCAAGAAATGAGCAAATTTTCAACAACATGGAGTGGACCCCCAACATGGTAGCAGCGAAAGAAAAAGGCCTTCTCCTAGAAACTTTGAGCTCTCAAAACCACAAAACCGACACTTCATTGCAGCAGGAGGAAAAGAAGTGGCTCGACACCTCCGTGTTGAACCTTCGGATCCATAGCACTGAAAAATCCCATCTTGAAACAAAATGGAGGCTAAGAGATAATCACGACATATTCCAGAGTTGGTGGCAGAAGCAAGGAATAACTACAGTCTTCTTCGACGGCGCCTCCAAGGGAAACCCTGTGACAACGGGAGCTGGAGGAATCATTTACTCCAGTGAAGGGAAAATACTTGAAACCTTTTGTTGGGGACTCGGACAGCGAACCAACAACCAAGCAGAAATCCTGAGTTTGATAAAACTCTGCCAGATAGCTAAGGAAAGAGGACATCGGGAGCTACAAGCATTTGGAGACTCCAAAATCTTGATCAAAATGATACATTCGAGAGGATAGTTTAATGACGCTGGCCTAAACAAGAACCTGCAAAGGCTAAGACACATTCTAAAAGACTTCACCTCCTTCAACTGCGATCATATGCTCAGAAACTCAAACAAAGAAGCAGACAAATTAGCCAACAAAGGATGCCTCTTGGCCCAAGGAGAACTCAGCATAAATCATGGAGACCTAGTAAAAATTTGTATTCCTTGAAAAGGACAGCAGCTTGTAAAAGAATGTAGAAGGTAAAAGGATTTTGTGAAGGTTGTAAGGCTACGGCCAGCTGGAATTTCCAATTAATAAAATTCATAACCGTTTTAGTTAAAAAAAAAGAATATATATAGGTGTATGAGGTAACCAAGGATATCTAAACCATAATTCTGAGTGAAGGTGAAGAAAAGAAAGCCGAAATGCAAGGAAGGATCAATTCTTTTGATGGTGCTTTCTAAGGTATGTTATTTACAGGTCATCTCACCATTTTCACTATAACGTTTTTTATATAATGATTCAGACCGTGAAATTGCTATTCCATTGAGAAAACATATCCAAGTATCTGTGGTAAACAATTCATCTTGTGGGTCGTTGTATTTTGGGAGTTACACTTCGTGGAAAATAGGGTTTGTGGCTAGTCCTAAAACTAGTCAAAACTAGGTGTTTTGGGTAAAAACGTCGTAACTTCTTCATAACAGATCCAAATTCAGTGAGACCAAATGTGTTGGTTAGGGTATAGTCTGTAGTATGCTTTGTAACAGTTTCAGATCAATTTATAAAATATTCCGTGCGGGGCACACTCTACAAGGTCACTCTCTAGAATAAAATAGAATACAATAAGGTATGCCATTTTTTCTATAACTCCTTTTCTCAGAGGTTCCGACTCGACATGGATAGATACAGATTTAAGTAGAATGGATTCTCTTGGTAATGGCCTTACTATTTATCCAAGTTGTTGTGACACTTGGAGGAATTGCATAAAACACATTGAAGAACAATGTGTATAAGTTTCAAATCTTTATACATTACAGGTACAAAGTTATGATTACTTCAAGTTAGGGTTGTTGACTAATCCAAAACTAGGCATGTGAGACTAAAGAAAAGTTTGATGAAAATTCTATTCTCTTGTTGTTAAAGTTAAGTAAGGTTTGCAAGAATGTGATCATATACACTAGGTCTATTAAAGAGCTACAAATAATATTTGGATGATGAAATTGATGAGGGATTTTGGTTGCGTTACATGTTGAGTACATGGTTGAGACAAGTAGTTGATGAGTTGGCACATACATGAGGTGTATAGTTGATGATGTTGGTTGATGAGTAGTTGACACATGGTTGGTACATACTTGGTACATGGTTGGATGCACTTGTTTATGGTACAGGTTGATTATAGGTTGTTTGGTACAGGTTGGTGCATGGTTGATGCACTTGTTTATGGTACAGGTTAATTACAGGTTGAGGTATAGGTTGATGCATGGTTGATTCATGGTTCATATTTATTGGTACATATTTACAGTGGTATATCTCACAGTGATAGTGTGACAGTGGTTCCATCATTCTACTTCTACTTCAGGGTGGTAGGATGGGGCAAGGACATGTGGTTGTAGCCACCTTCCGGTTGTAGCCGGAGAAAATAGGCGGTTGTAGCCTCCTTCTGGTTGTAGCTAGAGAATTGGGGAGTTGGAGCTTCCCTAAGGTTTTAGCCTGAGAAACTAGGGGGGTTGGAGCTTCCTTCCAGTTGCATCTAGAAAACAAAGGAAGTTGGTGCTTCCAATGAATGTAATTCTTCAATACATATAAGAAAAATCATTATGTGGTTTTCTCCCGATTTGGGTTTCCACGTAAAACACTAGTGTACTGTGTATGTATGTGATTGTTTATTTCTTACTTCTCATTATTGGATAATAATTATACATTGATATAACAATTGAAGAAAAAGGATTATAATTATGCTATTACTGATTCATCCCACCTCTCAGTAATCCAACAATTAGGAGCCTCTCAAAAGCAGTCCTTGCAGTGTATTCAACAAATGTTTTATGTAAGAACCAAAAAGGTAATTCAAAAGCGAAATCACTTTAAGGTTTTTCTACACCCAAAGGGAAAACTTCCAAAACTTTATCAATAAATCCTAGCACTATCTCAAAACAGATACAAAGCCAATACAAAAAATTCAAATTTCCTTACAATTCCTATATCCAATGCATACATTGAAGCCTATATTGTGTATGCACATGATGAATGGATTGGAACAACAAGCACTTTTTGACCAATATAATCTGATAAACTCAGTTAGAAAGAATTTTTTTATTCATTCCTACTGGTTCTGCAGATAATAGGCTAAGCCAACATCCAATTTCCTACCAGAATGCAAGCATAAGTGTCATGCAATGCACACAGTGTAGGAAATGGCCATTTGAATATAGATGTTCATAGAATGACACTGCACGACCACAGATAAGGCAAGATGCTAAAAAACATAACACAAATGAGGGAATTTTTGGCAGCCATCAAAATCCAAGCCCGAGAGTCCAATTTGAGAAAGGAAATAATACAAAAATTTGGAGGAGAAATGTAGTTGTGAGGAGGCCCACCAACTAAACCCGTAAAAGCTTAACCGATGTGAATATTTTAGGAGTAAGTTAATGAATAAGGGGACAAGCAACTCAAACCTATTCATATGTTGACTAGGCAGAATAAACAAGACTTTCAACTACTCAACCAAGGTTCAAGTCACATTGAACCACTCACATAGAATTATAGCAATGCAGAGTGTGTGTTTTATATAGCAGAGTGTAATAAATTGAGTTATTTAGAATACTATCATTTCTAACTATAAGAGAAGACTTAAAATGCAGATATTTTGAATGGTTTTAAATTTTTCCTAATATGTTTTCACATTGTTTGTAGAAATTGATAGAAAATGGTAAACAAATGGAAGATTATCATGGACTGCCCTATGCAAGACCCAAAAGACAAGATCATATTTTCTATTAAATATTTGGTCTAGCTTGAAGTAAATGGAAACAAATTGAGCATCGATCAAGTTTCGATAATCCATTTACTTAGAGTTCCTGACTTTATTAGAGGAGAAGAAAAGAATCCAATAGCTCTGTGCACTTTCATTCACCGACAAAACAAACCCCCAAGCTCACAGTCTAGTGTTTCCTTGGTATATGAGTTGAAAGTATTTTAAAATTTCCTTGATTAACTGTTGGTAATAATAGAACTTTATTATTTTTCATATGTATTAACATTTCACAATTTCTTATGTAGTTATGCTTGCTCATACGACCCACAATACAATAGAGGAAAAGATACAACACAATCATTTGTACAAAAAAGGGGTTGTTAGTGCCATTTTATAGTAAAGGTTATGGTTCAAATCCTTAATATAGCAATTTTCACATATAACATGTATGAGCATGAAGATGAGAATGGATGGCCCTGTCATGGAAAACATGACACTTCGGGTGACTCTAGGTTCAAGCATAAGCCAAGGCTTTCAAGGGACATAGTTTCATACATGGAAAGTTGTTTTTTTTTGGAAGTGCCTATTGACACAGTGTGTAAAATGCACATAAATAAATATGTTGACATGGATGCGGTAGATCGATATAGGGACTTTTTATTGTGCAAAAAATATGTTGTGAATATCTACAATCATTTGATGAAGAGGAACTACCATTTGAACAAAAAGGATGAAAAGAGTGTGAACCATTGGTATGAAAAACACAAGGATGATTTTTTCTTTTACCAGAAGCCCAATGGTGGAGATGTCCATTTCATAGTTGGAATACAAACAAAATGGATGTTGGATACCATGGTTAAGCTAAAACATAATAACATAATAGCCATGGATTCAACATTCAATTCAAATAAATATGGGGTGAGTGTGTTGTCAATGATTGATTTAGTATAATCATTTGAGTTGGCTAGTTCAATATTATCGGTGACCTAAATTGGATGACATATATTTTTTTAATATTGCAGTATCAATTGTACACACTTGTGGCTTTCAATGAACAATAAAGTGAGGTGCCAGTATCACGGGTGGTGGCATCATGAAACACATCATAAGATATTGCACTATGGTTGGAGCACCTCATGCATAGGTGTTACCAAATACGTCCCAATTGGAAAGTGAGTTCCTTCATGGTTGATGATGCATTGGTTGAAATCATTGCTTTAAGGTAACTTCAAATTTTTTATTTTACATTGTACCTTATATTTACATGAAAATTGTCTCACCTAAAATTAATTGAATGTTGGAGCAGGATCAAAAGGACCAAAGTGATCTTGTGTGTTTGGCATGTAAGAAGGGAATGGCTAAAAATATGAATCATTTGGCTAGTAGTCCAGAAAATGTGAAGGAGATGTTCAATGAGCTAGGTTGTATCATGAAGAATTGTTCCAAAGATGAAGTGGGCAATGCAATCAATCGTTATTTCATCAAATTTTCAAAGGAAGAGAATTTTTTGGACTATTTTCAGAAGAATTGGGTTACTGGTGATAATATTAGTAAGTTCACATACTCATTCTCATGTTTCCATTTTTGTGTTTCATAAACATGAGATATCTCCACTAACTTGGCTTTTTATATTTAGGGATGTGGGTCAAAGGATGTCGAGATTTTCCCCATGCAAACCAGAAGACAAACAATGTTATTGAGTCATACCATAGTTACTTGAAGACAAACTTTCTATTTGATCGAAGAAAAAAATGTCCTCGTGGGATGGATTGGTTGTTCTATATCCTATTGACAAATGTTTAACCTTGTTACCAGTTCAAGGAAATTTTGAAAGAAAAAGGATTTTTGAACAAATATAAGAAAGAGAAGCAACTTGAATTATCAATAGAAAAGGCTAGAAGAATTTCAGATAGTGATTGCAAACCTCATGAGAGTATATCTCTTGCTTACTGGGTTAGAAGTCAAATTAATCCCAATAAGAAATATCTTGTCACTTGGTATAGTACCAATGTTATAGCTTGTGATTTCCCATGGTCTATTCACGACAACAATTGTAAGAATGCCATAAAGGTGGATTGGTTTTATTCTTCTTTAGGGGATTCAAACAGTTTATTGGACCAAGATGCAACACTTAATTCAGAAAATGCACCTCATGATATAAGTATAGAGGTGCCAAGCCTTGATCTAGATGCTAACATAACTATTATGGCTAGAGACAATTTTGATCTAGATGTTGAGGGACTTTAGTTGGATAGAGAGGAGTTGTTTCGCTACTTAGAGTTGCTTCAAAATATTCCTCCTGCCACTTTGAGCAAGACCCAACAATTGATTGGTTTGGTAAAAATAATGTTGGATGATGCCAACAATCTTGAAATCATGGATTATGATTTCACTCTTGAAATTTGAGTGCTGGAGACATGTTGTTGAAGAGAGGGAAGAAGAGCTTCATAGCGATAAAAATAAAAAGAAAATAAACAACAAAGTGCAGTTGGAGGCCCAGTGCATAAATGAATCATTTCATTTTTCCACACCTCAACAAGTGAAGCCCATCCTCTCCATAACAATGCATCTTCTATTGTCAGGGTGAGTTTGTAGAGTAGTGAGATCAATATGTTAAGATTGTATATATATATATATATATATATATATATATATATATATATATATATATATATATATATATATCTATTTTTAAAATGGGCAATAGGTGGATATTTTGCATGGGTGCAACAATCCCCTCTGCAGCCAACTTCAATCCATGGGATGTAGAGGATGCATTGTCATTCTAGTTTTCCTAAATACAAGTGCATTTGATGGGGCTCCCAATTGATGTAATATATGTTTCAAGTCTATATTATTTTATATTCCAATAAGGATTCTAATGAATATTTCATTGTTATATTAAATATATAGGATCTTCTTCTGGTGATCTTCCTCCCTTGGAACATGCTTCGTTAGATGACAACTCTTCAATTGGTGATTTTCTAGGTTTGATATGTGCTACAGTTTCAACTCTTTTGCATATCAATTGTTAATGTATTATCACTTTGTATACTAACTATATGTCAGGTATCTGTAGGATGAGGTAATAATAATCATCTTCTTCCATACAAAGCCTCCCACGAGGGTAGAATCATCATCTTGACATGACAAAAACAAATCTAGTTTCCTTGTAAGATATTTCATTAGAAAAGATACTTGACGACAATGGCCGCAAAAGCTTTTGCTCAGATATTGCTCAAATCATGCAACAGGTAATGCCAATGATCTACTTTTTACTTCATATCCTTAAGCAAGTGCTTAAATTCTCTATTTCTTTCTCTTTAAACTAATCGTCGTAATATGAATTTTTACAGGGGATATGCTATCTACTTGTTGGGTATGTGTTTCCGGCCTTAGGTAGGGTTTTCTTCCTATGATAGAGACTTCATTTTGATCCTCAATGAGGAAAATCCATTACATAGCATTCATGTTTATGAATTGTGGTCCTTTGTTGACCATTATTTTTGATTAATACAAATTACACAAGTTAACTATTGAAAAATATCTTTATTCTTTCTGGTCAAGCCTTTTGTGATTGTCCATTGGACATTACTTAAGAAATAAAACATGCTTGGTTACTTTCTATATGATTGTTAAGTTGTTTACTTTGGTTGTAACGTTATTTTGTGTATTTTGAAAGCGCTCATCAAGGGTTATGAATCAATATGGGTGCTCCATCATCCATGAAACATATCCCCCAATGCTTATCTAGCACTCCCAAGGTTTTAAAACTCCATTAATTGCTTAAAATGCAAATATGATATTGCTTAAATTGCTTGATTTTCTTAAGATGAAAATTTGATATAGAGAAATTCCATCATCTCTACAGTGGTATGGCTCAAAATACTTTAGGAAAATTGCATGGGATTCACATGCCTTTTATGTGGGCTTCTAATTACTTGCCAATCTCCTTTTCACAGGAGGTTCATGAACTCTTGCTTCCTCCACTATTGCAAGTCAATGACTACCCATATACAACATCGTATTTTTCCCTTGATGAATTGTGCTTCACATTGGCTTACATGCCTATAGGTCATGTGAACAAGCTTACTTCTCCCATACACTTTGTGCACATCGTGAAGATACTACTATTTCTTTGAATTTGACATCCAACACTCCAGGCTCTCTTTACCTAGGTCCATGTTCCACATTTCCACTTGGCTTCAAAAAATTGATTCTTCATTAAAAAATGACATTTCAACTTATCATGATTGTATGCTTAGCAAAGGCATAAAATTAGTAACTCTTCATATTAGAGTTATAAGTTAGTCATTATGCATGACAATCTCCATATTAACTTTTTTCTCTTTTTTTCCAATTATATGTGCATATAGAGGACAACCAAAAGTCTTGAGATGTTGTACACTTGACTTCTACACATGCCAGGGTTCAAAAATGGGAAGTCTATTGCAGACGTATGTTGTAGACCCGTAGTTATAGTTTCCTCTACCTAAAAATATTTCAAAATAATCCCCTCTTGAGAATACATATTATACTTTCAACCAAGGTTTTTTTCTTCCTCTCTACCATGTCATTTGTTAGTATATGCCAACACATCCTTCTACTATGCATTAATTCTTGAAATCATTTCAAGTGTTTTTTCCTCGATTATTGTATCTAAGCATTTTCAATGGCTTACTAGATTGCTTCTTCTCAAAGGATTTAAATGTCATAAATATTTCCATGAAATTTTGATTCATTACTCAAAATTACATAGGGGTTTCTAGAAAAGTGTAATACAAGGAGATAAAGTACCTTGCTTTTCCATGTTATAATTTCTACACTCGTTCATAAATGTGTGAGTGCACTAAATCCACTCACTCTTTGGTTCTTGACATCTTTTTTTAGAGAAATAAAAAATCACGACAGTTTCCCAAGTTGCACCCTTAACACTTACCCAATATGATTGGAAAATATAAATATCAGTCTTCCAAAAGATTCTCCTTCCTTAAGATGTCCAGTGATTGTGTGTCAGAGTGCCCAAATATATGATGTTGGGTGACAATGTTTTCCACTTCATCAATAATAGCTTCGATCAACACTACTTTTGGAACCTCTACACAAAACTTGTCTAGATCACCATCCTCATTTCCTTTAGTGATGGCTTTGACATCTTCATTCATGAGAGAACAATTAGTAGAAGTGAATTGTGCATGGACAACATTAACAATGAGATAGTTCCTTAACCAATTATCTCATTCTTAGGATGTCATAGTTGCAAATGTGGTCACTAAGAATAATTCGGGTGAAGTGTTTATTTTTAAGAATAAATTAAGAAATCTTAATTACTTCTATACTAAAGAATATAAATAACATCATCCAGATATCCTATTCAAATTATCATATTATACCATCTACGATGATGAATAATGTCACGATGACATCTAAGTACAATGGATAATTCAAACGGAATGAAGTCTATATTGATTTCTACAGAAAAATGTAAGGTAAAAACAAAATAGTCTAATGAAAAATTTTCCATTAACCAAATGTCAATACATTGAACACATATTATTGTAACCAATGCATACCTATAAAATAATCACTCAAAAGGACTCCATAAATGTAAATTATGATGTCACATAAACTCAAAATGTCTCCATGAGGATATATAATGATTTACACAGTCCTGCATGAGTTAGCTTAAGATATTCACAATACAATTTAAATGGGATATGAATAGTCTCTTAATGAATATGCAAAATCTTTAAGTGACCAACCTACAAAGAATATATACACATTTGCAACAGGTATAAATAATTAAATGCACATATATCTGATGATAACATAGTTAGAAGAAAATACATCTATAATTAAAACACAATTAAAAGAGAGAAATCCATATGAGTGCAAAATGGAAACTTGAATGAGTAACTTTGAAAAAAAGAGAAGCTATATAAATATGAATAAATAGTAAGATAAAAAATGCATAGGACTAAATTTGGCCCCAAAGTAGTTGTGGTGCCTCTCCAACCTCATAAAATAATCACAACTTTAGAGTCACATCAGTTTGAATTATGTATTAAAATCCAAGAAATGTATAGCAGGTGACAAGTTTTTAATAAAAATTACAACAATTATCTTATCAATAGTATTATCCTATCATTTTTTAGTGGCCTCATGTATATGGTTATAGTACATGCAGAGGTCTGACCAGCGAAGGGTCATTCTCTTACTGAAATGGAAAATCATTAACCTCCATTAATAGTCAGCAACAAACATCATCTCCATTGAATTCATAAGCTCGAATATAGGGGTGAACTCAACTACTCAAATCAATATATGATAGGACCCATAGCAAGAGGTTTCTAATAGACACTTTTTTTTTACATTTTGGAGGAAATGGAGTGATTGGTCATGCGTGGCTAGGGTCCAAAACCACAGCCTGCATTTCAGTCTCCCAGGTGCAGTGGCGATTTAGCGGTCGTCGGGGTTAAGGGCGGCGGTTGGAGCAGCGATCACCGACCCCTCGTCCTACGTATGACGGCTTGTTTGCTTGGAGAGATGTGACCGGTAGCAGTAGAAGCGTTAGGATCAGTGATTAAGTTTGTCATTTTTTTAGGCCAGGTAGTCTTGCCTACGCAGCACAACTCAGTTTACTTAGTTCTTGGTGGTGGCAGCCCGACTTGATATTTTGATCAAGGCTGTTGAGTTGAAAGACCCTATGGAAGCATTCAAAGTAATCCGGCTTGGGGATCTAAATCCAACTCTCTCGTCTAAGTTTGTTTAGAAGATGGAGGAGATTCCTTCGGTGGAGCTATCTCCAGAGGATCCCTGCAGTCTTGGCCTCCTTCTGCTAGAAAAGGCTATAGCATGTCCAGAGAGTTCCTGGGGTTGGCTGACCCCAAGCTGTGGGGGGCATGGATGGAAGTCGTTGGAAGATACGGGGGAGGATTTCTTTGCATGCAGCGATGGCGGGTGTTTTTGTCTTCAGTTTCTTGAGCGAAGAGGACTGTGATCTAGTTTTTTAGATCTGGACCCTATTTCATGAGGTCGAGGAAAGTTGTTCGCCGCTTCTGGACTCTTGACTTCAATCCCGAAGCTGAGATCACTGCAACCCTTGTTTGGGTTAGGCTGCCTCATCTTCCTTTGCATCTCTGGGGGAAAAGTTTTTTGAAGGACATTGGAAATAAGATTAGGCGTTACGGGCGAGAGTGAACCCGAAAAGGATCGATTTTCTAGCGGTATTTGTGTTGGAGTTAACCTAGAAAAGGACTTAAATTATTAGCTCTCCTTAGAGATGGTGCCATATCTAAGAATTTGGACTCTGGTAGGATTTCACTTTTAAGACACCTCCAGATGGTGCTTATGGTCATTTTGCAAAAAGCTGCCTCAAAGCCTCTGAGGAGCCGGGATTAGTCAAAGAAGATGATTTTCAACTAGTATCTAACCGACGGAGGCAACCAAGGCGAAAGGATCAGTTAGCCCAGGCCCCAAAGGCCACCCACACGACAAAGGCATCTCTAGAAAATAAAAACAGCTTTGAATCGTTGAAGGAAGATGAAGCCCTAGATCCAGAAGCAACAACAGTTATGGAAGATCTCTCGGCAGATGAAAGCCCTCCGGACTCCACTCCCCCGGGCCCAGTAGCAGCGAGAGAATTCCGGGCTTCTGATCGGGATCCCTCTGCGTCTGCAGGTCTGACTGTTTCAGTTGATTCTATTTCTGAAACTGAAGACATTTCAGTTTCGTCTCCACCCGTTACCTGAGGGCGAAGGACCAATAAAGCACGTAGAGAAAAGGAGGCGGACTCCAACATATCTTTAGGTTCTCAAAAAAAGCCGGATCCCTACTTTAAGGGACAGTTCCTCCCCGATTTAAATACTCACCTTTGTCTTCTTCTATACTCCTGGGTTGTAGAATACAATTTTGTCCGAATTAGCTCAAAGAAATGAGGCTGAGTTGTCTCCCAAGGCGTTAGCAATAAAAGAAGGTTGGCGTGCTTGTTAGGGTGCCAACCTTCTTACAGTTTTCATAACTCACACGATTAGAGCTGCCTGGGAATGCCCTCTTCCCCTATATAACGGGTCTTGTTAAAAAAGAGGTTTCTAATAGACCTGGAAACCCATATTTTTTTCAGAAAAATTCCATGGATATTCCAACTAACAACCTTATTTCACTCCGAGTTCCATATTAAGTGTCGGATGAAGGTCCAAATTCACTTGATATAAATTTGGGCTACCATATGAAGTACTAGATCACACCTTTGACTTGTTTAACAAAAGAACAAGGTGTCAAATGATTATACCCTTTTAATTAAATGTAAACTTAACATCAAACTATCAAAATGAATACAAAAAGTACCTCATTCGTACCCCATAGCAAAATGATGAAAGGAACCTGATAACAAGTCCAAAGGATGATGGAATACAAAGAATGCATGTTTTTAATATACAAAAAGAGGCTTGGAACATGGAAAAAGTAGGAAAAATATGGGGTCATCACACCTTCCACAAGCTATTTCTTGTGGATCAACCCACAATCCACAAGCTTTATTTATGGCACCCACAAACTTGTGCTTGCAATATATGTAGACCTTTCCATTGTGGAACCCACATGCCCCTTTGGTACAAAACCCTAAACCTCTTGTCATACAGAACCCATAATCTTCTCTTGCAAAACCTGCAAACTTGTAAATACAATTGCATTGTTTACAAAATTATCAACAAAAAATTGACACAATAGAAACTCGTTTGTTCTTTCCACAATAGTTTGAGTATGTTCTACTAATTGATCTATGTAATAATAGTTTTTAAGGGATAGTTGATAATTGAAAATTTCAGCGTTTACAATTTTTCTTAATTAATCGTCCAATGATGTTCATATTATATGGGAAGATGTCATGTAATGTTTCCACATAGTTTGATCAAACATAATTTTCCATGGTCTTGTAAAGTTAAAACTCCTCGGATAGCCATAGCCCACTATAGCCACCGAATCAAGTTGAATTAGTCATTGCTAACCACATCAGTTTCTCTTTTGAAATACACTGCTATGATTGAAATTTTGTAAGCGGATACACTATGTGAACCTCCCAAATAAAGGTAAAAATACATATACTTGATGAACAAACATGGAATTGTATATGAACACTTCTTTCAACTAGAAATTGATAAGAAAATGATCTCATAATTGGAATGGGAAACCAAAAACCAGAATTGACAATTCCACAATCAAATTCAGGCAGAACCAATACAGAGTTCCACATTAATATTAAATTCGGCGTCCATGAATGATGTTTTTTGGAGTAGATGTCAATACCAAGTCATTTTTGGAACCCCCACATATAGTTGACACTACTCCAGACAATAGATCATTGGACATCCTCTTAATATACACATGATAGTGGTAAAGTGGCTGAAACACTTCATTTTTTCTTCTCTGGAAAGTTTTAGATTGTCTTTTCGAGCTTGATAAATTCATTTCATTTGGTTGCGAATTGACAATTCCACAATCAAATTCAGGCAGAACCAATACAGAGTTCCACATTAATATTAAATTCGACGTCCATGAATGACTTTTGTTGAAGTAGATGTCAATACCAAGTCATTTTTGGAACCCCCACATATAGTTGACACTGCTCCAGATACTAGAGCATTGGACATCCTCTTTATATCCACATGATAATTTATTGTAAAAGAGTGAAACTGAGCAACACCAATTTTTTCTTCTCTATGAAGAAGTTTTAGATTGTCTTTTCGAACTTGATAAATCCCTTTCATTTGGTTTCATATCAGTTCCAAGTTGGTGAAGACAAAAATATCATTGGCACCATGTTTTTGCGTTGTTTTCATCCCTCTAACAAGGGAAATATAGTATGCTTCATTATTGGTAGTCCTCCCATAAACTTCTCTCTAACTTTGCAGGACATGATTTAGTGCTTTATTGTGAAGGACATATGTAATCACCGCTTGACCATGGTCTGGGTAACAAGAAACTTCAATGGACAATGCCCACTTCTACACCATTCTTTATAATTCAAAGG
>SNQJ01S0100463.1:17434-30863 GCA_010110895.2 Picea sitchensis | reverse complement strand
TTGTTTAAGGGAGATGAGATCAATTTCTCAATCCTTTTCTGATTCTCAAGATCGCACAATGGCCCAAGAGAAGAGCATACTCATGATTGTTACTTTCGACTTCTAGTCCCGAATGTGAGTTTATATGTGATTTAAGATTGATGTTTCAACTTAGATTATCAATCAAAGCAAGCCATCCATGTGGCAAAAAGCAAAAATAAGGGACAAATGAATTTTATCCACCTAAGTGCCTATGTTTGCTAGATTATCCCCTTTATAAGTTGAGGGGTCTAAGTGGTGCAGTATTTAGAGCAAACACATTATCATCTTAAGAAGGAAAAATGATTTCCCCACATCCAAGGTCTTACAATGCAATTTTGGTTCAAATGCGCGGTTGTTAGTATGAACAGAAGCGTGTCTGCGCCTGCGCGCGCGCACTATAATAAAAACCAGAGCGCATGCGCGCGCCTGTGTGGTGGAAAACCCGCGCGCTTGTGCTCGTCACTGAAAAAAGAAATTCCGGAAAAATTTCTCTCGATTCTCCTGTGAATCGACTTTCTCGCAGGTCGGCGGAGGCCGGTTTGGGTCCCTGCAAGTTAATAAAACAGAAAGGAAAGCGAATTAAACCCAATTGAGGGAGGATTTGTTACCTAAACTCCCCAGCGGAGTCGCCAGTCTGTTCGTTCTCGAATCGTCACCAGGTGAGCAAAAATGGGAGCACTGGCATGCCTTGTTGGGCTTGGCAAGGCAGAACAGGATGCTGTGGACAGAATGGTTAACAGAAACAAAAACAAACTATAATCTAACTACGAACTGAAAGCAAACAACATTACAAAAATAAACAAGGAACATTAAACATCAGACACAGGTGTCTTCAAAGGTTTCAGGCAGGTGCTTTATTGAAACCCGAGCGCACGCAGAAGAGAGGGACCAGGGGTTCCTCCTCCCTCCAGTGGAAGGTTCTTCGGGGCCCTCAACCCAAGGCTTTCCTTACAAAATGAACAGAACTAAACTGAGTGATGAAAGAACTCTGTATTACACTACTGATGAATTGATTGTCAAAGACTGAGCTCTGAATCATCTGGAAAGAGTAATGATGCTTCGAATTCCCTGTTGAAACAGTGAGCCTTCACAACCTTTTATAGCATTTTCCAGGGTGGTCTTGTAACCTGTTCCAGGTGTGAATAGGGGCGTATTAGGGTTCATTAATCCACCGAATTGGCAGAGCCGACTCTGATCTGAGGGTCAAATCACTTTGGGGGCTGGTCCGAAGGCGGTCGAGAGGCCGACCTCGACAATTAATGCGCCGTATTAGCAGATGCGCGGCTTTTTGTGTGGACAGTCGTGCGTCGGGCGCGCATGCGTGCACAACACGTTTTTGTCCCGCGCATGTGCACGCGCATCAAGATGATGTAAAGCGCCCTTCCATTTTTGGTTACTTTGTATAGTTTTTTTGCCCTTCTGGAGTGTTGTGAGACTAATTCAGTGCCATGAGTGACTTCATTGCTGTTTTGCTGATGCTGAGTTCTTGTCGCCATGTGCAGACGAAATTTCAGTGATAACAGGTATGAACATGTGGTTTGACCAGAGGGTTTGGTACTCGAATAGCGAAAAAATATTATGCCCTATCATGATTTACCACATAACAATAATATGCAACAATGCTCTCGGCTGTAAGGATTTCCAAAACAACAGAAAGCCAATTCCAACAGGAAACAAAATGAAGCCAATCCCTTTAATCAACACTGTAAAATGAGCATCCAAGCACAAACCTATGCCCGGCCAAAAAGCATGCATAATTTCTCCATTAATTTCAGGGTGACCTTAAATTCAGACTGTGTAATGCTTTCTAGGCAACAGTGAGGTCATAAGAAAGAAACTAATAGCTCAGGGTTTTTCCAAGACAAGGCACAGGTTATTCTATCCTTTCATCAATTCTCATTAAAAACCATAGGGTCAAAAAAACATTTGTACATTAGCCACAAAGACGAACATGGCATGGGCACACTTAATCACAGAGACATGTTATGGCAATCCATAGGTAGGGTACTCACAAATCTCAAATCTTTGGAAACCCTAATAACTAGTTTCAACAGAGAGGCTAGACCCAAAACCCAAGCCATAACCGAGCATGCTCTACTGCAAATTTTATTCAACAATTCCACGTAAGGATTACACAATAAGAAGAGCATGACCATTTCATTTCTAAAGTATCCATAACAACTATCATAAGAAACCAAGGACAAAACCACCAATACGTAGTTCATAAAATCATAACATCTTAAGAATCACACAGACCACAAGAAATTAATATCCAAAAGTTGATTCAAAGGGTAGAGTAACTACCATTGATGGAAGAGTAATAAAACCCATAACTAGAAAATCCTGTACAAGGAAGAAAACAAGACTGTATACCTCCTTCTTGACCGAACAAGGCAGAGCAACAACAACTACCAGATCCAAAACAAAATGAAATAATTAATAGGGTGACGGGCTTGAGGGGAGTTTGAGTTAGGTGTAGTAAATGCACATCACTTCTCCCTTTCAACTTCATTCAATTCAAAGTACGAGCCAAGATAATTCACCGTAACACTAAACCATTAATCAACCAAATATCCATTTCCATATCACTTTTTCATAGTGCACCATCCCTTGGTAATGCCAATTTTTGTTTTTTAAATAACAATGTGCTAGGAGCATAATCCAATGTGCAACCATATATGAAATTCAAACAAGGCGCATAACCATAGTAGCAAGGGTCAAGAGTACCCATCCTTTGTCATAATAATGCACAACATTAGAAGTTGAATGTAGTTATTTTATTCAAAAGGGTAGCAATATTAACTTCTATCAAATATCATCCAAACCATTTAATGCCATGTTTAATACAATATCAAAACAAATAATCTATAATAATTCTTTCATCCACAGGGAAACCTTAACATATTCTGTGAGAGATCATCAAAGCCATTAAGTGTTGTGTTTTAATAAACCAACCATCACATATCACCATAACATTTTAAATTGTGATCTGAGACAAATGAACTATAGAAGACTGTGCTAGTACCATCACATAGGGAAACAAAATATAAGCGCAACATATCCACCATAGCACCATAAGTCTAACAAGGGGGTCTCACCTACTAGTTTATTATTAATATTGTTAAATAATAAATCTTGGAAATCATTTGCGAGCATAGTATTCATCGTTGCACTTTTAAGCGTCAACACGGAGCTCCGGGCTTCAGAAGTTTTAGTTGTTGCAACTCTCATTTCCTCTAAATTCACGAAGGCCGAACCCACAGGTCTGATCGTCCTGGTTTTACTGACAATGACGGTCAAGATTAACTCTGGTTTTTGGGAGTTTAGGACTTTTACACCTTAAAAACTCCTCCCCACCTCCCAAATGACCACTTTTACACCTTAACAACTCCTCCCCACCTCCCAAATGACCAATTTTCTGAATACTTGGAACTATAGACACATGTACCCAATCGTTCGACGATGTTGATTTACTCTGGAATTTCGGGACTCCAGGAGTCCCGAAACTTTAACACCATGACTCCATTTTTTCCCGAATTACTGAACCTACGAATTAGGAAGGCTCGTAGATCTAATGACCCAAAATCAATTTCCATATCTACGACTGTACTTCAGTATGGGACTTCAGAGCTTCATGGTTTATACACTTCTTGTCAACTAACCTGAAGGGCCTTTGTCCTCCCTTCGTATGACCGAGAGATATGACCTTGTCTCAACTCCTTGAGTGCTAATCGAAGGTCTAATTCGACGATATTGATTAAGTCTATCGTGAATATAGATGGCTAGGGAGGATTGTAGAGTCTTGACTAGCATGATGTTTAAACCCTTTCTTGATTTCCACAATAGAAGCTGCTTGTTGATGGTGAGATCTATGCCAACCATCAATCTATTTGTTCGTGACGATCGATATCCTGTGTGGATGGTGGAATATGAACTGGCGCGATCATTAAATCAACCCTTTGTTCCCTCAATGGCTCCCCATCATTGATCTACACTTACTGAGATCCGATGGTTGGGACTTAATCAGATGCTGATCTGAGGGTCCTCTTCTGCAACTCCCAGATCTGACAGCTACTGTAGCTTTCTCCTGCGGATCCAACAACTATAAATCACTCATTCATCTACGATGTAGATCACTTCATATATTCAGACTTCGGAACTCTCTTAGGATATTTTAGCTTGGATCCACCGAAGTAGCGAAGCCCGAAGGTCTTAAGGTTTAACGGGTGTGCAACTCATGTCCAATCAAATGATTGTGAGGATTGCGACTCCTCATGATCAGATTCCTTCCATTAATTCTTTCGAAGGGTTTTCAACTCTTGATTTCCTCTCTAGAATTCTGCGCACGTTGTTCTTCCTGAGCTTGAATTAGAGTTGAACTTCAATGCTCCTTAGTGCATCCCTCCTGAGCTCTGGACTCTAACTGTTAAGTGTGCTCTTGTGCTCCCCTTATGTAAAGTTTACACTATCTCTCCTGAGCTCGTACTTTCGAAAGTTATGACCTCTGCCCAACTTGAGAGGGTCTTTGTGCACTTCGGGTGATGTATCTTCTAAACCTTGGGCTTTCATGGAGCCATCTACACACTTATAGAATTGACTCTGGAGGTGTTGCACTATGTTACTAGAAGAGAAGCTTCAGGCTTCTTACATAACTTTAACTCGTTCTTAGAACAAACCCTCTTTCGGCTACATGTTTATTTTCTTTAGTATCAACTAGTTCATAAAGTACATAGCAGGCTTATAATTTCTACCTTGTGCTGAGAGCTTTTCTTTGTTGTTCTTTTCCTCTTTTAACTTGTAATATAGAACATATACTTATCTACTTAGTTGTACCTTGTAGGGTGTCACACGTTGAGGAAAAATTAAGTAATTTGAAACTGTCACAAATGATAGATGGATTTTAAGGGAACTCTGTTTTACTATTTAAGGTTATTGCCTTGATTTTACTAAAATTTCTTCCTATCCTTTAATGAGTAAGGTGATGAATTATTGAATAGTATGTAATGATGTTATGATGAAATGATCTGTTACCAGATTTTTCGTGTTGAAGAAAGGTGGTTAAGAACGTTGGAATTTATATTGAATTTGAATGAATTGAAAATATGGGAATTAGACACTTCCTTGCTCCTCAGAACAATCGCCAGTCTTGAGACCTTAAATGGTCAAGATCAATCATACGAATCCTAGAATTGAGCATTGATTATGTGTCTTGGAAGTCCCAACATTACAGGATAGGTTGGGTGGGTAGTTTTGTGTGTCATCTTATGTGATGTGGATAGAGGTGTAGAGAGAGCTCAAGAGAATAGAGGAAGATGAGACTCTGTTGTAGTCCATATTTTGTAAACACTGTACATAAGCATTCAAACATTAATACAAAGGAGCGGTTTTTCCTATTCATGAGGTTTCTATGTGTTTTATATGAATGGTTGTTTATGAATGTATTTACTGTGTTTTTACATTCCTGTACATGTGTTTCATGTTTATGTGAATGAATCTTTAGGATTTGTATAAGTTTCAATTATTTATCTTCTTGAAAGCTTTGGTGCATGGAGTGCACAATGCCTGCAAGGAGTGCATAGGCCGAGTCAAGTTCGACTTAGAAGCTGAGGGGAAATAAGGTGAAAATTTGCATAGCTTTGGTGCAAGGAGTCCACAGTGCCCGCAAGGAGTGCACAGGCCGAGAGTCATTGATAGGACTCTAAAGCTTATGAGAGATAGAGGGAATTTTTGTAGAAAGAATACAAGGAGTGCAGTGAGTAGGTGCTAGGAGCGCACAAGAATCCCTTTGAAAAGAAAAGGGACTGAAAACCTTTGAGGTTTGAGCCATTTCAAAGCTTAGGAGAGACAAATTTACTGAACACTCTGGAGGAGAGCTCTACAAGGAGTGCATTGAGTGGGAGGTTGCTAGGAGGGCACAAAGCATTAGTTGAAGGAGAAAAAGGGCCAAGACCCTTTAGGAGTTTGAGAAACTGCCAAGATCGAGGAAAACACACAAGGCATGCACAAGGGGACGAACTTGTCTCAAGTTCAAAGTTCAGGAGAGTTATCTTTTCCCAGAATGAAGATAGGGACCAAGTAGTTGGCCATTGCGGAAGAATAGTTAGAAGGGAAAGCTCTTCGAAATCCTTGAAGGAGTCAAAAGATTAGGAGGGACAATGTTTCCAATGCGCTAGTCAAAACCCAACAGTCAGGCTCGCAAAAGAAGGATCAAAGTCTGTGCCTTTGAAAAAATCTTAGAGTCCTTCATCAAAAGGAAGAACATAAAGCCACAAAGGAGGAGGAACAATTGTTGTTAGATCGACTGATTGACAGTCATATGGACCATTGGATATATGTCTAGATAGGAGGAGAAGTACGCACAGAGGAGGACATATCCCTGCCGTAGTATCTGAGAACGAGGATCATGAGTCGTCGGATCCAGATAAGTAGCACGTGTTTTAACATTGAGGGTTCTTCAAACTTTGGAGGTACAGAGGTTTCTTTTATACTTAAGCGTAGGAATCCCAAAGTCCTGATATTTGGAGTAAATAGAGACCATCCATATGTAAGGACACGTGTCAAAGGATCCTCGAATATGGAGGAATGGTAGTCCGTAGAAACCAAGGTGCAGTGTTGAGGGGACTCCCAAAGCTCCGAAGAGCCGGAGTCCATCTAAACCGTCCATCTGAGAGGGAAACATGTTAGCAGATCAGAGGAGGTCCGAAGCCTTAGTGATCTAGGAGAACAAGTGCACATGGTGTATAGAGATACAAATACCTGAAGCTACAAAGTCCCTGGGAGCATCCAAACCGTTGAAACAAAAGGACAAGTGTTAGCCAATCTTGAGATCTAGAGGTTTAATACTCTGGAGGGTTTTGCGAAGTGGAGCATTTGGAAGAGAAGTTGTCGGAGACCCAGAGTCCAGAACTCAATCTCAATCATTGGATTGAGTGACACGTGGCATCAGTTAAACCCTTCACTAATTCGGTGTTCAGAGGGATAACAAAATTAGAGGAGCGAGGACTCCCAAAGACCAGAGTCCTGGAGTCCATCAGGACCATCTATTTTGAGGATGCATGTCATCATATCAAAGGGTTCAGAGAACTGGAGGTTAGGAGGATTCATGGAGCACGGAGTGCAAAGGTACTCAGAGACTCGAAGGCCAGAGCAAGCCTCGACTATTGATCAGAGAGGGGACATGTGGAGGACATAGATTTATTCCACTAATTCAATGTTTAAAGGGTTGCAAGGTATGGCAACGAGAAACTTCTTGGACACCCAAACGCATCCCTTCATATTTGAGAGCTTTTGGCTGGACCACCCATCCTTCATGGAGAAAATAAAAATTTGGTGGATAGAGGATATCCAAGAACAGGGAACCAAAATGTACAGAATCCAAGGAAAACTGAGACATGTTAAGAATAAAATCAAACCGTGGAACCAAGAAGTGTTTGGGAACATAGTACAAACAAAAAAATAATTGGAAATTCAAATGGAAGATATACAAAAATATTGCATTTAGGATGGTTACAATGAAGAGAAGAAAATGGAGGAAAAGCACCTTCATCGGGAATGGGAGAAATGTTGTATTCAAGAGGATATTTTATGGAGACAAAATCCAGAGCTTAGTGGTTAAAGGCAAGGGAGAAAATCACAAGTTTCTTCCAGAAGTCAACAATTGCCCATAGGAATCATAACATAATTTTGAAAATCAGAGATGAGGCAGGAAAAGAGATAAAATATCATAAAGAAATTGAAAAATATCTAGTTCAACACTTCCAGGACATAGATACAGAACTTGAAGTTGACCTTTCAGAGGCCATACCAAGTATTTTAAGACGCATTCCAACATTGGACGCAGAGGAGCATAATCAAAATTTAAGGAAGCCAACTACGCCAGAGGAACTAGATCAAGCAGTCCAAGAGATGCCTAATGGGATGGCTCCTGAACCTGATGGCTTTACTTTGGATTTATTCAAATCTTATTGGGATGTGGTAAAACAAGATATTTATGATATAGTTGAGGATTCAAATCTATAAAATCAACTTTCATTACTCTGATCCCCAAAGAGAACGAAGCAAGAACTCTAGATAGATGTAGACTGATAGCTCTCTGCAACATGGGTTACAAGATAATCTCCAAGGTCATAGAAAATAGATTGAAACCCCTCCTTCCTATTATTATCTCAAAGGAACAATTGGGCTTCGTGGAAGGCAGGAAAATCTTAGACAATATCATTCATGCCCATGGAATAATACATGCATTGAAAAGTAGGAAAAAGGCATGCATGATAATACAACTGGACTTTGCCAAATCCTATGATAAACTAAGATGACACTATATGAAAAAAACCATGGAAGCCTATGGATTTGAAAATCAATGGATAAAATGGGTAATGGCTCTGGTTTCCACGACTAGTTTCCCAATTTTGGTCAATGGAGCCCCAACTAAACCTTTTTACTCTTTTAGGGGAATCAGACAAGGGGACCCTTTAACCCCCTTTTTGTTCATACTTATGATGGAAGGATTAATTAGAAAAATCAAAGAAGCAACCTCCGAGGGAGTAATAAAAGGCCTACAACCTCACGAAGCCATCCCCCCAACTATGCATAAAAAAATTGTAGATGATATTATGTTACATGGAATTGCAACAGTCAAAGAGGCGACTGCCTACAATTTTTTTTTGGATAACTTTGCAGAAGCTTCAGGAACAAAGATTAATCATTCCCAGTCTATGATATTTTTCTTTAATACTCATATTGATGTTCAAAGAAACCTCACTAACATCTTGGGTTTCGAGAGGAAAACCTTACCCACTAAATATTTGGGAGTTCCTCTCACAAATAAAGTTGGAAAGAAATCAACTTGGGAAAATATGATAAACAAGCGACAAGATAGAGTTAAAATATGGACCTATCAAGCCCTAAACTTTGTAGGAATGCTTGTGCTCACAAAGGCAGTTTTACAGGAGATTCCAACTTATTTACTTTTAGTCTTCCCAACACTACCAGGAATTTTGTAGAGGATCAAAACTATACAAAGGAATTTTTTGTGGAGACGAGCAGAGGACAAAAACAAATGGGCGTTAGTGGCATGGGACAAACTATGTTGTCCAAAAAACAAAGGAGGTCTAGGGTTTCAAGATCCAAAAACAAGAAATGATGCGTATGGAGCAAAACTCTAGTGGAGATGGGTGAAAGAGAGCTCAACGCCCTGGGAAGCCTTTTGGAAAGCCAAATATGCCCCCAGATGGAACCCTTTGGACCTCATACAATTCACAGGATCAGGGGAGGGATCGACCATTTGGAATATGGCTTGGAGAAGTAAAAGTATGATTCAGGAACACTGTTTCTGGGAAATAAGAAATGGCCAAACAACACATTTTTGGGAGGATGCGTGGAAATAGGAACCAAGACTGGAAAACCATGATAGATAATTTATCAAGCAAGATTTATACATGCAGGGAAAAGTTAGGGTGCATCATTATTGGAAATTGAGGGAAATAATGTCAAAATGGAGATGTTGGGACCTTATTCTCCCATAAGATCTCAATCAAAATTCCCCGTTGGTTAAAGAATTAAAGGAAGATCTTCAGAAAAGAAATATTCTATGTTTAGAGGATGAGGACCAACTTTGGTGGGGCAGACGAGATGGAGGAGAATTTACCCTGAAAGAGGCATGACACTATATAGTGTGTCATGATAATAGAAACCCATACCCCCTCTGGGAATGTTATAACCCTAAATTGCACCAAACATGCATACCTGGCATCAGGCCATCTAACTTACTATCTTTTCCAAGCCATCACTGAATAAGGTCTTCAAAAAACCATTGCTTTGAAGGTATATGTGCCCCGCACCACTACTACTTGCGTACACATGCCTGTTGATCCACTACAACCCGCGTACACTCACAGAATATCGCGGAAAATGGAAAATTGCATAGGATACTGGTTTCCAGGCCGTTACTTAACCATTTGACTTCCCATAGCCAGTCACTCCAACCGTTACTATCTATTTTGACCTATAAAAGAAGGGGTTGGGGTCCCATTGTAGAAGGAGGCACGAGAGCAAAGAAACTTTGCCCATTTTATCATTCCCCCTTTGCCCCAATTGCAAGCCCTTACCATTTCCCTAGAGAGAACTGAAGAGGAGAAGAATACGAGGAAGACGTTGGTGCATGGTGAAGAGGAGCCCAGGACCAATTTCGAGGAGCAGTGTCGGTCTCATGTTGTAAGTGACTTTTGTGAGATTAATATAAAGAAGTACTTTTTCCGTCCCGCCAAATGACATCTTAAACTTATATGATTTGTTTACATTTCTTGTTTATGATGTCTAACTCACTAATCCATATGTATAATGCATTCTTGTAGTTTCTTGTTTGTCTTTTGGTGAATGCAGGTTAGCCTTGGGAGGAGACTTGCAATTAGGAAAAAACTAAGCGCAAAGAGATCGACACCAAGCACGGAGTTTAAGGTATGCCTACCAGATCCCTATACCTTTTCTTTTATGTATGATTATGGGGTAATGTCAAGATAGTTGATAAAAAGTAGGAGACTTTAGATGGTTAGCTCTACCTACATTTTAGACCTTTGGTGTAGTCCATAGAGGGGTTTTCCTACTATAGAAGAATTGGTGACTGTACTGGGGAGTGCCTCTAGGGTATTTGGGGATATTTCTTTTTGGGTGCTTTGAATAAGTTTATTCACTGTTTTCTTAGTTTCTACAAGCTTCTGTGTCTTTAATGGATGTTGGTCTTCCATACCAGTACTCCTTGCCTATGCTGGATTGTTATTCTTTCATTTTTTTGAGGAGTTATAGAGGTGCATGCATCCTCCAGTGGGCCTGCATGTGTGCATACGCGCCCTGCCCTTGGACAACCCACGTACATACGCTCGCTGTTGAAGTGTCAGTAGCATGCATGTTGAGAAAAGTTTTGTAAAAAGAAGAGGCAGTCATCCTCTTCCCTATCAGGAGTCACACTCCTCAGGGGTTTTCTTGACCTGGTACTGGTCTTTGTTATAGCAATCTATAGGCTAGGCCTGACTTCAGTTTAGCTTTCTTTTGACCAAAGATTTCTTGTGTTTTCTTTAAAATAGGGTTTTTAGACAAGTTGGTGAGTCTACTTTGATCTGCCTTCTTTGTATTGTTAGTGATTCCATGCGATCTGCATTTGGGCCTGAATTCATTTCTTGGTCCTGTCTTGTCGTCATTTTTCCCTTTTTCGATGTATGAAACAATAAAAAAAAAATCTTTCTTTTCTTTGTTTGGTAAAATAGTTTAGGCTAGTCATTTAATTTACAGAGGAAAAATAAGGTTTTCTTAAGTTCTTTACTTGAATGCTTAGGACATTAAGTATCTCACAGTCGAGTGAAATCGTTTTTTGAGTTTTTCTTTTCAAATATCTAAGAAAAGTAGTTACAAAAAGTTTGGTGAAAGAGTTTCAATTGGAAAATATTTATTTGTGAAGAAAGAAGTACTTTTGTTTCCAGTATCATCTTATGCTCTTCTCTTTCGTCTCTTAAAGAACATCACTGGTTTCACTTTCGTTCCTTTTGACTTAAGACAACCACTAAAATTAACGCCTAATTAAAAGTTACTAGACTTTGTGTTTGTAGGGTCCATCAATTTAGTTTAGGCTAGAGCTTTGATTTAGGATTGGAGAGGAAACTCTTCAAGGCTACAAAAACAAACATAAGCGTCTGAGCTAGGGAGTGCTTGAAAGTCCAGTAACCGTGAAAGTTATCCGGGACCCTCCTCTAACACAGGGGCTAAACACGAGGTCACGTAAGGAAAGGTAGTGGAGATAACCCCTCGAAAGCCGGACCAAGAGTAGTGGGGAACACATGTAGAGGGGTTATATTGGGATTGCGTTGATCGCATTTGCCATGGAGCTTCCTGGGTCTCGAATCCATTCGAGGTCCTCAGTCATCTTCTGGAAAAATTAATTTCGATACCCTTGGTAGGTTTCAGTCTTGATACCCTGCTCATTGTGGTCCACCCGATTGTCGATTGTACCCGCCTGGTGACTATTCACACGCTGGAAACCTAGTTTCCTTTATCTTAGTGACTTACACAGGTGACTGTGGGGGTATACCACGATACCTAGGACAGACATCAGGCCACACTTTGCAAAGTATACCTGGAGGGTGATTCCATATTCAAGTTGCACTTGCACCAGCAAGTTACTCTAGTGTTGGTTGGTGTAACTGTTCTTCCAACTAGCTAGTGATCTGCTTGTCTTGTCTCATAGAAGATTTTTCTAGTGTGTGCCAGTTTTTAAAATGATTATAGAAATCCCTAGTGTGTCATTGATCTTTTCACACAGTGGAGGATCAAGAGCTTCGCCGATCGCGAAGGCTTTTGGGCTTGTCACTGATTGATCTCGAGCCACCCCTGCCACCGCTAAGGCGAAAACTAGACCAGCAAGGGTCTTTTGAGGCGACTGGGTTATAGGAATTTGTACCTGACTTCTCTCCGAGAGGAGAACATTTGATTCCGGAGGAGCCAATCATTTCTAACCTCAGAGTGAAAGCTCTTGGTTTGTATAACCCTCCAATCATTGGTCTATTGGCACCCATCGTTGTACAGGTTCGACCTTACGAGCATCAAGTAGTGTCACAAGAAACAATGGAAAAAAATGATGCTACTTATTCAGGGAATACTCATGTTCCCTCTACGGCTGTCACTACAGGGGGTGTTCCACCTTCTAACCAACCATTGCCGGTCCGAACCACTATGGTCTCAACTACCTCTACCTCGGGCACTAACCAACCGTTACCGGTACTATTCCTGCACAGGGGGAAAACTTAAGAATTCCTTCCTCACAAGGACCTTGGAATCCGTGGAAGGGATCAGTTCCCTTGTCAGGGATGCCAACCAGGGAAAACCTCTTCCATAGCCAATGGAACCCTGTGCAAGGCTCAACACCTATGCTCGTCGGATCGACAGGGGGTAACCCTTCCCAAAATACTTGGAATGTGACGCAAGCCCAACCCTTTTCACCCTATTATGAGAGTCAACTTGATCCAGGTGGATATTGGTGGCCACCCACCTATTCCATTGGGACCCCCACCATTGCTTCTTTAAGTTTTTCAGTTTTCACATAGTTTACTATTTTTAGCAGTTTTTTTGGGTCCTGAACCTCCGGGGCCATTTTGAGGCCCTAAACGATGTTTTTTTGGGTATGTTGCTGTCACAAAATAGCATCTAATATTTTTATTTTGTCTTGAGCATTGTAGGCCTCGGATAGATCTTTCCAATGAACTATCATACGCCTAAAACCGAGATCGTATGCAAAAGTTACGACCCCAGGAAGTTGATGCACCAACTTACCCAAACGGGGCCCACATGACTTTTGGCGCTTCATCTCCCAGGGTTAGGTTTTTGGATGTCTAGGACTTTTGGCATTCCCGTTTATTGTAAAAGG
>SNQJ01S0100462.1:7919-20395 GCA_010110895.2 Picea sitchensis | reverse complement strand
ATCCAACAGCTGTCGGGATTTCCGAGTGAGATCCGACGGTTCTCGGTCTCTTTCCTATGCTTCATGCGCATATAAGACTGCTATTCCTCCTGAGCTTGATTTCCTTTGTCTTCTGTTTTCCTTTCATCTTCACTGTTGTACTTGCCATCAATGACAAGCATAACACTTTCCAACATATAACAATGGCGATATGTTAGAACAAATCACTCAGCTGGAAGAAGATACATTTGACCTGAACGAAGACCAACAAATCACTGAGGAAAAAGGGAAGAAACTCGTAATAAGCGAAGAATTGCCAGCAGATTTCTGGAGCATGGACTTCGATGGAGCTATAAGCAAAGAAGGAGCTGGAGCAGGAGGGTTTGGTTGCAGAATCACAAATCCAGGTATTCAGAAAACCATTCTTACAAACTGAATTTTCAATGCACTAACAACATAGCAGAGTACGAAGCTTTGATGCTCAGTCTGAAACTACTAAAGAAGGTTGGTGCCAAACAAATCATGGTAAGAGGCGATTCTGAATTATTTATCAAACAAATTAAAGGTGAGTATGCAACAAAACATCCCAGGCTTAGAGCTTATAGAAATGTTGTTTTAGATTCCCTTAAATGTTTCACTAAAGTTGATTTGCAGGTGATGCCCAGGGGGCAGAATATTTTAGAAGATGGGTTAGCTACGTCAACAGCTACATGTAAGATACATTTTCGTTCCACTCACCCATACATGATGGAGGTGAAGTGCAGACCTACTGTTCCGGACAACATCAGATACTGGCAGGTATTTGGGAACGATGATCAAATTGAAGATTTTCTACAAGGTAAAAATGATTACGAGTTTTCAAACATAGACTTAGAAAATGATGATGAAAATGTGGATAAATCCAATTTTGGAAATGACAATGTAAATAAAGTAGATTCAAAAGAGTTAGGTGAAGATGAGATAGAGTCCGATGTTTTTCATTTAAAGAGTAATGTTTTTCCTAGGGGTTTAGTTCCGTTAAAAGACTTATTTTATTTTAATGATGTAGCTAAAAAACCTAAAATTGAAGCCAATGGGAAAGAGGTTGAAGACGTTAACATAGGGACAGAAGAGAAACCCAGGATAGTAAAACTTTCCAAATCCTTACCTCCTGAGAAGAAACTCAAATACATTGAACTTTTCAAGGAATATGAAGACGTGTTTGCTTGGGGATATGAAGATTTAAAATCTTATGACACGAGCATCATACAACATAGGATCCCGATAAAAGAAGATCAAAAACCTTTTAGACAGAAACTTAGGAGAATCAATCCCAAGTTACTTCCCCTGATAGAAAAAGAAATAAAAAAGATGTATGATGATAAAATCATAGTTCCCTTACAATTTTCCAAATGGGTTTCAAATCTAGTCCCAACCTGAAAGAAATCTGGGGAAATCAGGCTTTGCATTGATTTTCAAAACCTGAACAAGGTTTCCCTAAAAGACAACTACCCATTGCCAAAAATGGATCACATATTACAAAAGGTAGTTGGATCCAACCGAATCTCCTTACTGGATGGTTTCCCAGGCTATAACCAGGTTCTCGTTCACCCAGATGACCAAGAGAGAACAACCTTCACAACACCTTGGGGTACCTTCATGTATGTGAAAATTCCTTGCGGGTTGATGAACGTTGGGGCCACTTTCCAAAGAGTGATGGACATCACTTTTGTGGAAGAACTTGGAAAATTTATTGTCATTTATCTGGACGATGTAACTCTTTATTCCCAATCCGATGACGAACACTTAAGGCATCTCAGACGAGTGTTTGAGAAATGCAGGAAATTTGGGATTTCTCTGAATCCTAAGAAAAGCCTTTTCGGATTAGAGGAAGGTAAACTGTTGGGGCACATAATCTCTAAGGATGGTATTAAGATAGATCCTAGCAGAATAGAAGCCATTCAGAAACTGGAACACCCAAGGAATATTAAAAAATTACAATCTTTCATTGGAAAAATAAACTTTCTGAGAAGATTCATACCTAACCTGGCTGAGCTTCTCAGGAACATCACCAACATGTTAAAAAAGGACACAAAAATAAAATGGGACTCTGAATCCAAGCAGTTGTTTGAACAAGTTAAACATGCACTCACACAGGCTCTAGTCTTGATTAGTCCTGACTTCACCAAGTATTTTTACCTTTTTTCTTTCACTTTTGAACATACCATTGCAACATTATTACTACAAAAAAACAACGAAGGGTATGAACAACCCATAGTCTTTTTCAGTAAATCTTTAAGAGATACTTCTTTGAATTATAAAATAATGGAGAAAAAAGATTTTGCCCTAGTAAAGGCCATAAAAGATTTTAGAGTATATATTCTCCATTCCCACACCATTGCATATGTTTTGAACGCAGTAGTAAAGGACATTTTAACCCAGGACAATCCAGACGACAGAAGAGGAAAATGGATTGCTATCATTCTAGAGTATGACATAGAGATTAAGCCTACTAAACTGATTAAAGGTCAAGGTCTAGCAAAGTTAATGGCTGAATCCAATTTCCATGATCTTGATATTAATTTCTTAGCTGCAGTAGATGAACAGGGAGAGAAGGCGGCTCCAAGCATGAAAGAGGTATTTTTTAACTCTCCATGGTATGGAGACCTGAGATTTTTTTTGCATAACTTACAAGCTCCCCCTGGTCTAACCAAAACTAAAGCTAGGTTTTTGAAATTGAAAGCATTAAAATTTTTCATTCTAGAAGGCAATCTATATTGGAAGGATCCTGGAGGTATTTTGTTAAATTTTCTATTAAAGGATGAAGTTGACAAAGTATTGCAGGATTTTCATGCAGGAGACTATGGCAGTCATCTGAACTGGAAGACCATAGCTAATAAAATTCTCAGAGCTGGGTTCTATTGGCCTACACTGTTCGTTGATGTGCATTAGAAATTGACTTCGTGTCATAAATGTCAGGTGTTCGAGGGAAAAAGGAAACTCCTTCCTTTGCCCCTGAAGACGATCTCTATTGAAGCTCCTTTCTAGCAATGGGGATTAGACTTTATTGGAGAAATACGTCCTCCCTCTCCGTTCCATCACAGGTGGATTCTCACTGCTACAGACTATTTCACAAAATGGATCGAAGCTATACCAAGCAGGCAAGCTATTGATTCTGTCATTATTAAATTTCTAGAAAATAATATCTTGTCTCGTTTTGGTTGTCCTAGAAAGATTATAACTGACAATGCAGTCGCCTTTCAATCTAAGAAGCTCATAGATTTTTGCAACCAGTACCATATTGGTTTGGGGCATTCCATAGCCTATTACCCTCAGAGAAACGGGCTGGTGGAATCATCCAATAAAACCCTGGTGAACATTATTAAGAAGACATCGCAAGAAAAAAAAAAGTCATGGCATAACAACCTAGTTTTCACACTATGGGTCGACAGACTGACCACCAAGAGTTCAATCGATATGTCCCCATATCAGTTGGTCTACGACACTGAAATGGTTTTTCCTACCTCCTTAGGGGTTCCTGTCATGAAACTGATGTAAGAGATGCGAGCGGAGCCGAATGACTCCCAAAGAAGGATAAACCAGATGATTCATTTGCAATAGTCTAGAGAAGAAGTATACAACAAAACTCAGGTTGTCCAGGAGAGCATTAAAAAGATCTTTGACAAAAGAACTGAAGAAGATGACTTTGAGCTAGGTGACCTGGTTCTGAGATGGGATACCCAAAATGAAGATAAGGGGAAGCATGGAAAATTCGACAGTTTATGGAAGGGACCTTACATAATTCATGCATTCAGAGGGAATAATGCCTTCCTGCTCAACAATAGTGATGAGACCAATCTGCTAGGAGGACCTGTGAATGGCAGAATGTTGAAGCACTATTCACCCCCTCAGTAGGGACTTTCAGTCTCACCTTTCCATTATACAAATCATTTCATTTTGCTTACAAGTTTTTGAGTGAATAACTTTGATCAGAGGGTTGAAGCCCGCAAAGAAGGCCCTAAGCCACTGAATCATCAAATTTTCAAAAATAAAACAAATCAAACAACAAAGGCTACTGTGAAGAATTTTTTTCAGAACATCAGGAAACAAGATTCTTGGCACTTCACAAGGAGAGTACCATCACCAGGTGGAGTCGCTATTATAACCCTATAATTTATAGGATCAACTAGTGACTGGAATGTTATCACTTTAGTATCCTGTTTGTCAAATGATTTTCCATTCTACAAATAATTTGAGAAAAAGAAAAGAAAAAGAAAAAGAAAAATAAAAGAAAAGAAAAAGAAAAAGAAAAGAAAGAAAAAAGAAAAGAAAAAGAAAAAGAATAAAAGAGGGCATAGAAGAAATTGGATAAAGCCCCATGCAATAATAGTGACTTGGTTCATACAGTTTAAACATGGCCAAGTCCTTTTAAATTGATGTTGATAAGAGTAGTGAATAAGCTTGGCTAAACTGTTTAATCTTAGCCAAGTGATTTAGGTTAGCTAGTGAATAAATTTGACCAAACTGCCTAATCTTGGTCAAATAACCCCAAGATAGAGCAAGTTATTAGTTCAACAGTTTAATCTGGGTGAATTATCATAGGTAATTAGGTTAGAACATAGGGTAGTTTGCTTTATCCCAATATAACATGCATGATGATCGAGGTTGAACCATATCTTTAAGGTTTAAAGGTTTGATGTCTAACCCATGATGATGAAAACAGGGAAAATTTGGGAAAACTCACATAATGCGCTTATCCTAAGTTTCAGAGAAAATATGATTTTTCACTCACAGATTAAAAATAGTGCACAGATGAACGGATGAGATGTTGGCGCCTAGATCTACGGTTGACAAGATTTTCCGAACCCCCCCCGACCGTTCTACCTTTAACGGTGGGGGGAGGTCCGGAACCAGAGATAATGAGAGTGCGCATCTGAACGACTTAGGTGCCAATGCTTAGATCCACGGTCAAGACTCAATTCCAGACCCCCCCGACCATTCTACACATCGTGCACAGATCTACGGTCCAGGAGCAGGCGCGTTGATGGACGACTCATGGTGTTTTTCGGACCCCCCAACCGATCTGGTTTTAAAGGAGGGGGGTGGGTCTAGAATGGATTGTTTCTTCTGACAGGCCCCTTTCCTCTATGTGGCAGGAATCCATCAGTTCAGACTCCCACTGCTTACCATGGTTTGACATACCCTGTCACCCCATAACGTCATCTTCCACATTTTCCCCTAAATATCACATCTCATTACTCTGTCAGTCTTTTCACCCTCTCACAAGTCCCTTCACCATGGTCAAGTCCCAATCAACTCCCTCCACGTCACTCAGTCATTTTTGTCATTCATTGTCACCTACCATCTCACGCTCCAAATGACCCGTTGGCAATTTATTACAGGCTAACTTATCTGTTAGCCTGCTGACCTTTCCCCCACGCCCAACAACAGGACCCTCAAAAATACCGTTTCCCTTCATTCTTCCGCTACTTACTATGTCGTCTCACCAGAGAATATCTTTCCCATCGCACCAGAGCACAGTTTCCTCGTTTTCTCTCCATTTCAGTCAACCGTCCAAAGCCACCGTCATCCCCACTAACGATTGTTTGACTTGCAGGTATTTTCACAATGATGGTGCCAAAATCAAAGAGGACAGAAGATGAGGAAAATCCTTTCCTCCCACCTCTTGTCGATCTTGACAGGATCCCCCTAACTGACAAAGATCATTTAATTGCAAACACTAGGTGCAAATTTGACTTCGTGGATTTGCATTCATGGCTTAAAGAGGTTTTCTTAGATCAGAGCGATGAAATTGGGCTCTAGGAGTCCAACCTTCCTCTGTATATTTTCCCCCAAGTCCACCATTTCCCTGAGTTCACCCTCAAGTGCCAGGCTCATTATCTCCCTGACTAGAGAGACGTAGTGTCTTCCTCAGGAGAAACTCTTTTTTTCATCACACCAAAGGCCATAGACCA
This sequence comes from Picea sitchensis, assembly GCA_010110895.2. NCBI lineage: Eukaryota > Viridiplantae > Streptophyta > Pinopsida > Pinales > Pinaceae > Picea > Picea sitchensis. The sequence continues at coordinate 14,462 of SNQJ01S0100462.1, read as the reverse complement.
GATGATGCAGATCCCAAGAACCAAATCTGTCTCCCCTTTCAATCTTGAGGTCATCACAGAGTTATACCAGAAACTATCATTTCCCCAGAGAGCCCAGATTTTCGAGCTTTTCCTTCCCCAGGCTGCTAAGCTCCCCAAGACAAATCCCCTGTGCCCTTCGTCCCTGTTCTCAGTAAAGGGAAACCAAATAATTTTGTCGCTCTATGCTCTACTGGGTTATTTTTCCGACCAATGGGTAGATGAACCCATATTGGGTTTTCTATCCATCTTCTCCATAGAAGAAAAAACCACCACGCAATTCGATTACAACACTTTCCTGGAGAACAATATACATGAACAATTTTCGAATTTCGCCACAGAGGGCATGTTTTGGTATTCCTTAATACTGCCCTACATGTTCACTTTCTTCTATGTAGACAAATTCTCTTTTTCAATGTAGAAGATGGACCAGGATGGGAAGCCACAGGCGGTGAAAGCTTGGACTTCACTACTCTGAAAAAATTCTTCAGTATTCAAATTGAAACAATGTATCGAGTAGTTCTACCACCCAGTCGTGAGCATGATCAGTGGTAGACCTAAACCAAGAATAAATGAGGAGATTCAGAGGATTTTACACCTCTCGGACCTTACAAAAACTAGAGACTGGTACCTTTACCAAGATCACACAAAGATCAGAGTATATGGATGTGAGTTGGCTCCATATAAATTTCCCAAGTATTTACCTGTGAGGATATTTTCCGTGGAATACATAAGACAAATTATTAACTCAGATGACATACACTTTGTGTCTCTGTAAAAGAAACAACAACTTAGAATTAAAGCGCAAATAGGATCATTCATCTGCAATAGCCGAGGTGTTGGGGAGGAAGCAGATAGACTGTTAAAAGAGATGAAGTTTTTTATTATCTTCATTTATCACTATGATCCATGTGAGACAATTTCTGAGATGAGGATTAAGAATAAAAATGCCCCATATGTTCATGCATCCAAGCCCGAGATAGAGAAGTTCACAAATCAAACAGAATGGGAACCAAACACTTTGGTCGAGATAGAACAACAAGACCCTTCGGTCTTCATCTCACAGACGACTACACCACAGGTTCCTAAGGAGAAAAGGCCTAGGAAGGATTCTTCACCTCCTATTGCTGAAGTCTCTACCGAGGATTTCCAATTACATACCAAGAGGCCAAAAACCAGTTACACACCTGACACGGCTGGTGAAAAAGAAATACAATCCACTGCAACTATGAAGGACGACCGGTCACTCCTCATCTCAAGCAACAAGCAAATCATTTCTACATTTTTGCCTAAGGAGCCAAAAAATACTCCACCAGTCAACCAGCCGAGCAAAGGAGGACCAAAATTGAGTATTTTTGAGAAATATGATCTGATCAAAAAGAAAAATCAAACGCTGACTAGCAGTACATATGCTCAATTTTGGAAATAGACATCAACAACTCAGCACAGACTGTTGTCTGCATTTGACACAGAGAAGGGTAGAATGCACATGGAATTTCTATAATCATAGGTGCCAGACCCGAAAGCAATCACTGACTACAAAAGGGAAACGTTTGAGTTTCATACAAGGGATGTGCATCCTGCTGATCAAATGGATCTGCACAGGAAAACTGGGGAAATGATTTTCTCCACATTGGCAAATGCTTCTACTACAACCACCAAATTACAGGCATCTCTGAGTAATGTCCAGACACATTTGAAATTAGAAAATATATCATCCTTTGCAAAGGAGAACATAATTAAGACGTTGGAAGAATTGGTCCTCAAGATTGGGTATGACCCCTCAAATGTGAAAGCAGTTGAGGAAATGCCTAAAAAGAAAAATGTCAATATATCCTCTCTGAGGAAACAATTGAAACTGCCACTAACATAAGATGCACAGGCAAAGGAGATAGCTGTGGCAGAAGGGGAAAAGGATGAGATGCTCAGGTTGATTATGGAGAAAAGTGCACAGTTGAAAGAGATGGAGGAAAAACTGGAAAACTTATTGAAAGAGAAGGAACAATCAAAGCCTATGGAAGTCATCTCATTAAGCACGGTTCCACTCACAGGAGTAAGCACAACATCCTTAGTATAAATTCCCTCAGCAACTCCACTGACAGCCTTGGAGAAGACAATAGAACTGGCAAAATCCATGGAAGAGATGAATTTCCAAGAGATAGAGATTAACAGACTTAGAAAGGAGGTTGAGAACCTTCAAGAACTCAAGTCTTCTTATCAAACCAGCTACTCCAAGGAGAAACAAATATCAGACAAGCTTAGACAGGAATTACAACAGCTTCAAAAGTAGACAATGGCAGGCAAAACACTTGCTAAGGTCAAGGAACATGTCTAGATGGAAATCACCAAATCTATTAATGAAATATGGCCTATGATACAAATCATGTTCAAGCAGAATGAATTGGTGCAAAGAAGCAAGTAGGCGATTGAGAAAATAAGAGAGTTGGGAGAGATGCTCGTAGAAGCCACTGAGATCATTAAATTCCTTAATTAAAAAATGAGAGAAGAGTTAGAGGATTTGAAAATTGAATATAGGACATAAACCATCCTTGAGGTCAAGAGGGTCCTGACCAAAAGAGGATTGATGCTACAACTGGAGGAAAAAGTCCAGACTATGGACATAGGAGTGCAAAGATTTTTCAGCAAAATTGAAGCTCTACAGAAGAAAGGCCTCCCGAGTTTAAGGGTCATAAATGACAAGTTAATGACACTATCTGACTATAAAAAGAAATTAGCCACCGTGGTTAAGGATAGTTCTAAATTCTCGGGAATACAGGGCAGTATCACAGGTACATCATTTTTAAAGGCTTTCTAGTCAGATATCAGCATACAACACGAGATCCCGTACATTTTCATCATCAAGCCAACATTTTCCAAGTATATAGAGATGGATGAAGTATACTGAAGACTTCTCAAGGTTAGCGTTCCTAGTAACCTTCAATGGGAAGAGTTATGCAACCTGACCGAGTAGGAGATGAGGTGTCCAAGCCCAATCATCTATTCCATCAGATGAGGTTGTGCAAAGGACTCACCAACGGTTTACCCCAGAATCAGCATGAAGATTTCAGCACATCATCAAACAGTTCCTAAATTTTTGTATTCTATTGAGTTAGTTAGCTAAATTTAGATTTCCATGTCCGGATGTTTAATGATAGGATTGTATGCAATTTTTGGTTATAAATACTTCAAACTTTGAAGTACCAAGGGTTGATCTTTACCCCTTGTAAGCTAGAAAGACTGTAATTTTTTTCAAGAGATCTTCTAGTAATACAAAGGGACGTTTCACAGGATTCTCGCGTGTTGTTCATTGGTGATGCTATTCTTTTCTATGTTAAATGTTTTTCTCTCTCAGTTGTCATATTGTTTTCTAATCTAATCTTTTAAAGTAGCGCATGTTACAGGATTTATCTTTGTATACCCTGTTTCTGGCTTTGAAAGATCTTAATGTTTATCTTTCTGATATTACAGTGAAGAAATTCTTAAATGCTTATTTACTTTAATTGATATTCTCACCTATTCTTCTTTTCATCACTTTATTGCTAAAGAATCCAATGAATGCATTATCTTTCCCTAAGAAAATAATCTTTTAGTTTCTGTTCAAATTTCTATCTTTATAATACAGACCCCATAGCCCAATGGAGGCGTAGACCTTATTCATCCAACGTAACAAAAAAAACAACAAACATTTTCAATCTTATTTTGTTTAACTAGCCTAATATATTGAAGTTAAAACATAGCTAAATCATACAGAGAGATCCCTCTCTGAAACTGGTAGGGCTATATTCCAGTTTCAAAGTGGTTGGATAAAGTTGTCTCTTGTAAATTTCTTCTACTCTGACAACCTCTGGGAATTTACAGAGTGATAATAGGGCCATTTTATGGTAGGATTTGATGTTGTTTCAGTGATCTTCATGTTGAAATGTTGTATTAGGGGTTATGGTAGTGAAGCTCATTAGGTGTTACAAGTAAGATAAATGTTACATTGGTTTAGAATTGTGCTTTATAGGGATTAGGGGTTAATGCTTATAGGGGTTAGGTGTGGTGAGAATTAAGGGTACTATTTTAATCTTCTTAGAATTGATATCCGTTACATAGTCGTTGAAAAAATACAAAAGACTTATGTAGTGGATATTAATTTGGTCTTTGTGTGGGACATTTTATGCCATTAGTATGTAATTTTGTACAAAAATAATGGATCTTGGGGACTACACCATGGTCAAGGAACAAGGAATGAGTAACGATGATTGAGGAAATATGATCGAGGAATGATGATCGAGGAACAATGATCGAGGAACACAAATTTCATGAGGACTAGACATCGGCAATAGGGACCTATGAATGGAAACGCTGAAATTTTTTCAAACAATTTCTGTATGCACTGAAATTTGTCATGGATAGACTATTGGCATGCCTTAATGATATGGGAAGGTTTTTGGACTCAAATTTGAGTGACACACCCACTTTATTCCATCACCAATTCATCATGTAAACCATAAACCCTAATTTTCTTTCAAAGTACCCAATTTGGTGGACGCAAGTTTTAGGCTTTCGTCGATTTTTCTTCATTTTGCTTTTAGGTTCTACATTAATGTATATACAATGTATCTGTGTCATAGTTGTGATGAAAAATCCCTCTATTTCATTGATTTATTAATCAACACCATCAAGATACTAGAGGTGGGAAACAATGACATGTGAATGGGGCCAACGTTGAAATGTTTTCAAACTTTATCTATATGCATAGAAATTTGACCTGGATAGACTATTCAAATGCCTTAACGATATGGGAGGATTTCTGGGTTAAAAGGGTTAAGAGATTATAAGAAATATGTGTAAGGAGTTATTATGGTTTGGGGTTTTCAAATTTAAGGGTTATAAGGGTTAAGTGTTAGGGGTGATATAGGTTTAGTGGGGTTTATGTATATAAGTATTAGTGGATATAGCTAAACACTTAGGGTTAATGGGGTTATAGAAACTAGAAGCTATACATATTATAAGGGTTAGTGGAAATGGGTTAATATTGGATAAAAGTTAATGTTTAGTGGGTTTATGCATTAAGTGTTATATGAATTATGGGTTAGGTGTTAAGGTATATAAGGTTTAGGGGTAATAGTTACTATAAGTGTGAATGGTTTCAAGAATTATATGGATTAGAGGATATTAGTTAGAGACTAGTTGTTTAGGGGTTTTTATTTGGATGGTTTTATGTATTAATGGTTATTGGTTAGGAATTATGAGGGATGATGATTATGGATAATTAATGTGAATGGTTAAAATCAATGTTGCAAACATTGACATCAACATCGACAAAATATCGCCAAGGGTTCGAAGACAAAAATATTGGAAACATCAAGAAAAATATCAAAAAATGTTGTAAGAATGAAAAACAATGTTGTAAGAATGAAAATATCGAAAAATAATGTCGACCCCGATTTTGAAGATAATATCACCAACATCGCAATATTATCGAGATGTTGATAACACTGGTTAAAATAGTTACAAGGATCGAGATTTAGGAATTATAAGGTTAAAGTTTGGGGCTTATAAGAGTTATGATTAGGTTTTATGGGTTGTTGGTGTTAGAGGTTATAAATATATGGGGTTATAAATATATGGTTTATAGATTAATAATTATAGCGGTTAGGTATTAGTTGTTATTAGGGTAAAGGGTGATTGAGAATATAAGTGTTATGGGATAAAGGGGTTTTCAAGGGCTAGAGGTTATGTTCTTTAAGAATGTAGGTATAGGTTGATGACATTAGAGGTAAGGGTTCATAAGGATTAGGGGTTACACGAGTTAGGATTTTGTCTTTATAATGATTAGGGGTTAAGGGTTATAATTGCTAAGTGTTAAAATAGTTAAGATATTATAAGAAACATGTGTAAGGAGTTATTATGGTTTGGGGTTTTCAAATTTAAGGGTTATAAGGGTTAAGTGTTATGGGTGATATAGGTTTAGTGGGGTTTATGTATATAACTATTAGTGGATATAGCTAAACACTTAGGGTTAGAGGAAATGGGTTAATATTGGATAAAAGTTAATATTTATTATGGTTAGTCATAACATGGGTTATATAGATAACATGTAAAGGGTTGAGGTTTTTAGGAGTTAAGGGTTAAGTGTGATTGTGATTTATGTGGTTAGTGGTTAAAACAATTATAATGGTTTATATGGGTTCATGGTTACAAAGGTTAAATGGGTAATGAGTTTTAGAATTTGTGGCTTGGGAGAAATATCAATTATAGCAATCAAGGGTTATAATAATTAAAAATTAAGGGTTATAATGATTATATTGGCTAGTGGTTATTTTGGTTAGGGGTTATGGTTCATGGGTTATCATAGATTAGAATTTTAGGATTAGAGGTCATATTTGTTCAATTTAGGTATTCTAAGGGTTATAGGGTTTATACCAATTAAGGTAATAGTAGTGAGGGTTTATAGGGGTTTGAGAATAGGGTTTATCCATTATAAATGTTACAAGAGTTAAAGGTTAATGAATATATGAGTTAGGGGTTATGGTAGTT
>SNQJ01S0100459.1:0-14855 GCA_010110895.2 Picea sitchensis | reverse complement strand
TAAAGTTTAAACTTTGGAATTGTTACCTGGCTCATCCACATCCCTTGCAATCTTTGCTAGGTTCTTGCCATCTGTGGATTTAGTGAAACAAGTGATTTGTCGGTGTATCTCCAACTGATCACTCTCATAAGGGACCATGTGCTCAAGGTAATCGATCGAGCCATATCTAACCTCCCCAGTCACATCTTCTCCAAGTTGCGCTCTGTAACGATACCTTGGGTTCAGGAAATACCCAACTGCATGTATAGGGAGATGGAGTTGATTGTTCCATCTACGATCAATGATGTCCCAAATAGGCCCATACTTGGACACTCTATCCTTGTATGCTGCGTTTATTTTCTCCTTTTCCTGATCCATAGCCTCATAAATGTAACCCATGGCCAATTTTTCCCCATCCACTAGCTGCAACACCTTAACACGTGGCTCGACAATTTTCACAATTTTTGCTACTTTTTTCCAAATTCTGGGATCATTAACTTTCTTTTTGGTGTCTTTTCCATATGGTTTGTGGGCCCACTGAGATTCATTCCATTCATCAGATGAAAACATCTTTTGCAAGTTACTTGATTGGGAATCCATAGATTGCAATGTCAAGAAGTGAGTTGCAAATCTAGTGATGGTAGGCCTAAGAAGTTCTCTTTTCTCTGTGTTTTTCCTCATTGGGCTCAAAACCCATGAGTGGTTGTCGATGTACTTTGTGATGCTTTTGGCATGATATATAGTGTTTTTGATCCATTCTTGTTTTCCAATGTCCTCAAGCATGAGGTGATGCAGGAGCATCGCCAACACCATCAAGCGAGCCAACATGGGAGCGGAAGATAGCTGGATAAGCTAGCGCAAAATTTTTGAAAACACTTTGGGATTGTTGCGTAGATCTTAAATGAGTCATTTAAGAGGAGGTGCCTTTGTATATTGTAATGGACCTTGAGCGGATAGCTCTAATCCTTAAGTAGATAGTCGGCATTTAATGTAGTTAATGCTGGTAGATATGAATTTAATTTTAGATTTGATAGCCTAGAGTCCAAGAGGGAAACGGATATAGACACCCTCGTTGTATCATTGTAACATTATTAATTGAGAAGCATTGTTCAGGAGCAGAAGAGAATACAAGGAATTGTATGAAGAACACCCATGTACAGGCATTTGAATTAATAGAAGAAAGCTTTGATTCAAATCCATGGTTTGTGTTGTTTCTCTGTGTAATCGATGTTGAAATGCTCATGAATGTTTGCTTCCAAGTATACATTTGCTTTTATATGCTGTGTATGTGATTTCATGTGTGAATTGAGGTCTGAGAAGGTGAAAGGATGAGTTTCAATTGTTTCTCTAAGTGAGCCAGAGATTCCTGCAACGAGTGCAGTCGAATCGTCCGCAAGGAGTGCGTTGACAGAAGGGTTCAATTAGAGATAACTTTTGTTCTCATTTCCTCGAAGGTGTAGTTAGGCACAGTGCCGTGCAAGGAGTGCGCAGGCCAGGTAAAGGTCTCGGGGTTGTGAACCTGAGCAAGGAATTGAAAGACTGTCGCTGTAGGAGTGCACAGAGTCGAGAGACTTCAACACTCAGTCAAGGTTGAAGGTTTGCCGCAAGGAGTGTGTGCAGGAGGTTTCCAAGAAGATTGAAGTCGTGAAGAAAGCTCGGGAGGAGTAGGCCTTCGAATTCACTGAAGGATAAGTGCAGGGAAGCTGCTACTGGAAGTCCGAAGGAAGCGTCGCAGGTTGGGGAGCAGGAGAATGAGTCTCGTGGAGGAGACACTTCTTCATTTCGTGGATTCACAAAGGGAAGAGCGAACGGTCGAAATCCTTGGAGGAGGTTTCGCGAAGTTTCGTGGGTCGTTGGATCTCACAGAGGTTCAGGGAGGTTACAGTGTAAGTGTGGAAGAGGTCCGAAGCTCAGGAGGAGCGTAACCATTGATCCATGCCATAGGAGCCGTCGGATCTACACGTGGCATCGTGTATCGAGGATTCGCAAGTCGAAGCTCTAAGTTGTTGCAACGAGAATTGTGATATCACGATCCGCGATATATCGACAAACCCATAACCGTCCATCAGTGGGGACACATGTCAGGAGATCCCGAGGAGTCGACGTTCGGGGCATCGGAGTTTCGAAGGTAAGAAACTCTTGCATGTTGGAATTGCGAAACACGATATCCCGATGGAGGAGTAGTGTGGGGCCACAACCAGAGTTAGTGGAAGACAGGTGGCATAGTATCGAGGATCGGGAAAAGGTGAGACTCGAAACCTTTGTCATCAGGATTCGCGATCCCGCGAATTCTGAAATCCTGATAGAAGTGACGGGAGGTGGAAAAGTCAGCCCGCACGTGTGCATCGGTGTATCGGCATATCGGGAATCAGGGATCAACGAAGCAAGTTGTTTTCGACATCATAGGTGCCAAAATTCTGACGGAAGGATTCCCGATAGGAACATGAGAGTATTGAAATTTACACATCGGGTTTTCGGGGTATTGTGAAGCACAAGGTGCGTGGCCACGAGACTCGCGAAATCGCGAGAACCGATTTCCCGATCATTAAGGGAGATCAATAGAAGAGTTGCTGTGGGTAAGGGAAAATTCCCGATAGGGGATTAGAGGAACCTTTGAGTTCTTCGGGCCATGAATGAAAGAAGGTCCTGAGGAAGCAGACGTGCTCCGAGGAGTGCGGCTGCGCCAGGTTTGGTATCAGAGCAAGGTTGTTCTTTGATTTCTGTAGCAGAGAAGAAGAAATTCACCATGCCGCCAAGGAGAGAAAGGCAGTCACCTGATCCAGAGGATAGGGAAGTGCGAAGAAGAGGCAGGCAGGTAGTCAATCCAGAAATGGAGAGACAGATGCGTGATCTCCGGGCAAGACTCGAGGACATGGAGACAACGCAAAGATGCACAGCTAGTGCAGGGGATCTGAGTGATTCTGATAGTGAAATAGAGGCTGAACGCGACGAGGAAGTTACGGCCGAAGATGCATCAAACGAGCATTTGATCAAAGCTATTGCCAGAATGGGTGAAAAGGCAAAGATGGACATTCCAGTCTATGAGGGGAATCTTGATACAGAGGAGCTTCTAGATTGGATTAGAGCTCTGGACACCTACTTCGACTATGAAGATATCGAAGAGAACAAGAAAGTCAAGCATGCTGTCACGCGCTTGAAAGGACATGCAACATTATGGTGGGACGAATTACAAGTAGATAGAGGCTGCAGAGGCAAGCAAAAGATCAAGAGTTGGGATCGAATGATTGCAAAGATGAAAGTGAAGTTCATCCCTAGAGACTACCAAATTACTCTGTTAAGGAAGATGTAGAACCTGAGACAAAAACTGATGATAGTGAAAGAATACACTGAGGAATTCTATCGACTGAACATCAGAGCAGGTCATCGGGAGAGCGATGATGAGAAGGTTGCTAGATATCTGAATGGTCTGAGATATGACATTCAGGATGAATTAAGCATGGTTACCATCAGGACGGTGGAGGATGCTTATTAGATGGCTATGAAAGCATAAGAGAAGCTGAGCCGTAAGCAAGGTCAGGGAGGGCGAGGCAAAAGTTATCCCAGAGGCAAGTCAGTTGCCCAGGACAAATATCAAAAGCCCAAGGAGGAGTGGAAGAAACCTCAAGGTAAGGTTGAAAGAGGTGGAACCTCACGGTGAGGGCCATATGTTGAGCAGAGAGGAAAACATACAGAGCAGAATGGAGGATATGCTGATAACAATACTTTTCCTCATACCAGAGGTAGAGGAAGAGGAAGAGGTGGAGTAATCACATGCTTCACATGTGGAAAGAATGGGCACAAGTCTTATGAGTGTCCAGAGAAAAAGAAGAACATTGGAGAAGCTCACATCACCGAGGCGCAGAGGCGGGATGTTGAGGCCGAAGATGCTGAAGGCAGAAGGTCATTGATGATGCGTAAAGTCCTTTTGACACCTGAGAAAGAGGTGGAGAGTTCAGTTCAACGGACCAAACTGTTTCGAACATCTTGCAAGACCAAGGACAGGGTATGCAAGGTTATCATGGACAGTGGTAGTACAGATAATCTCGTGTCCACATAGATGGTAGAAAAGCTGGAGCTGGAGACGACTGATCATCCCAGTCCATACAGAGTTTCATGGCTACAGAAAGGACACCAGGTAACTGTTACTAAACAATGCTTGGTTGAATTCAAAATAGGAGGGTATAATGATAAGATTTTATGTGATGTCATTCCCATGGATGTATGTCATTTATTGCTGGGTGGACCATGGCAATATGACAGAAATGTGATTCATGATGGGAGAATGAACATGTATACCCTGGAGAAGAATGGGAGAACCCATATGTTGCTTTCGATAAAGGATAAGGAGGTGAAACCGGAAGTGAACAACACAGTACTTCTCATGAGTGGGAAGGAACTTCTTACGGAGGTGAAGAAGAAAGAAGATCCACAGTTCTTTGTGGTCAGAAAGCCGAGAATTGTTTTGACTAGCACAAGAGTGGATGATTTAACAGAGGAGATTCAGGAACTGCTGGAAGAGTTCGCTGACATCATAGTGGATGAATTACCTCGTTCGTTGCCACCAATGAGGAGTGTGAGTCATCATATTGATCTCATACCGGGAGCTAGTTTGCCGAACAAAGCCGCGTATAGGTTGACGCCGCAAGAAAATGAGGAAGTTGAAAGGTAGGTCCAGGAGTTGTTGGACAAAGGATTGGTCAGGGAAAGCTTGAGTCCGTGTGCTATTCCGACAGTGCTTAGTCCGAAGAAAGACAGAGGCTGGAGGATGTGTACCGACTCAAGAGCGATCAATAAAATAACCATCAGGTACAGATTTCCATTGCTGAGAATGGATGATTTAATGGATTGCCTGAGTGGGGCAAAGTATTTTTCAAAGATAGATTTGAAAAGTGGATATCACCAGATTCGCATGAGAGGAGGTGATGAATGGAAAACAACATTCAAGACAAACGAAGGTTTGTATGAATGGCTGGTCATGCCGTTTGGGTTGACAAATGCACCGAGTACCTTTATGAGGTTGATGAATGAAGTCTTGAATGAATTCATCGGGAAATTTGTCATTGTGTATCTGGATGACATATTGATTTTCAGTAAATCAGAGGCTGAACACCTGAAGCATTTGGCCATTGTGATGACAAAGCTACAACAGGAGAAGCTGTTGATAAATATGAAGAAGTCCTCATTTATGAAGACATAACTCATTTATCTGGGTTTTGTTATATCCGCAAATGAGTTGAGGATGGATCCAGATAAGATAGAAGTGATCAAGAATTGGCCATCACCGAGAAATGTGTTCGAGGTGAGAAGTTTTCATGGATTGGCTAGTTTCTACCGAAAATTTATCAGGAATTTTAGTGGGATTAGCGCAGCGATGATGGACACAGTGAAGAAGTGGCATAGGTCTTTTCACTGGACAAAAGAGGCTGAGAAGAGCTTTAATCTGTTGAAGTGGAAGATAACAGAACAACCGGTTTTGGTATTACCGGATTTCCAAAAGACATTCCAGGTGAAATGTGACGCCAGCGGTTTTGCCATAGGAGCGGTCTTGAGTCAGGAGGACAGATAAGTTGCATATTTCAGCGAGAAGCTGGATGATGCAAAACTGAAATACTCCACGTATGATAAAGAATTTTATGCTATCATATAGGAACTGAAGAAGTGGAGGCATTACTTGATCCCAAAGGAATTTGTATTGTACAGTGATAATCACGCATTGCAGTTTGTGACTCAACAGGAGAAGTTGAATCAGAAACATGCAAAATGGGTAGAGTATATGAAAAATTTCACATTTGTGATTAAGCATATTTTTGGAACTACTAACAAAGTGGCTGATGCTTTGAGCAGGAAGTGTTTGTTGCTGCAGGAATTCCGAGTCAAAACATTGGGTTTTGAAAATCTCAGGGACATGTACGTAGGAGATGCAGATTTTGCAGAAGCGTATGAAGCAGCTGAGAACCCAGCTCTCAGAGATAGAAGTCCTTGGATAGATTATATGATCCAGGAGGGATTGCTGTTCAGAGGCAATCAACTGTGTATTCCGAAATGCTCCATGAGGGAGAACCTATTAAAGGAGAAGCATAGTGGTGGATTAGCAGGACATTTTGGCCATGAAAAAACATTCACGAAGCTGAATGAATCATACTTTTGGCCGGGAATGTGAGCAGATGTCAAGAGGTTCATTGACAGATGTAGAATTTGCAAGCATTCGAAGGGGAGAAAGCAGAATGCAGGATTTTATTAGCCATTACCCATACCAGAGAGGCCATGGGAGGCGATAAGTATGGATTTTGTATTGGGTTTGCCAAGGACACAAAGGGGTGTTGACTCAGTCTTTGTGGTCATGGACAGGTTTTCAAAGATGGCACATTTCATTCCATGGCAGAAGACCAACGATGTGACGCACATTGCAAATCTGTTCTTCAAGGAGGTCATTCGACTTCATGGACTACCAAAAAGTATTGTTTCGGACAGGGACACTAAATTCATAGGGCATTTTTGGAGGACCTTATGGAAGAAGCTAGGAACTAACTTAACATTTAGTTCTGCTTATCATCCTCAGACAGATGGACAGATAGAAGTGGTCAACAAAAGTCTGGGAGACTTGCTGAGAAGCTTGGTGATAGAGCACCATAGCAGTTGGGATAGCATATTGCCACAGGCAGAGTTTGCATAGAATGACTCAGTGAATCGGAGCACAGGGAAGAGTTCATTTCAGATTGTATATGGGATGCAACCGAGAGGAGTTTCTGAACTAAGGGATTCAGAACAGACTGCCACTAGCAGTGCTAGTGCAGGAGAATTCACAGAGGCGATGAAGGAACTTCACAGCAGGGTGAAGGAGTGGTTGATAGAATCGAATCAGGAATACAAACGCAGAGTAGATCAACATCAGAGACAACTTCAGTTCGAGGTTGGTGATCTAGTTCTGGCACATTTGAGAAAAGAAAGGTTCCCAAGGGGAACATACAATAAGTTAAAATTGAAGAAAATCGGGCCATGCAAGGTCTTGAGAAAATTCGGAGAAAACGCTTATGAGATCGAGTTGCCGGATGGCATCAGAATATCTCCGATATTCAATATCGTAGACTTATACCCATACAGGGATGGAGAAGCAGAAACTGGAACTGAGGAGCTAGTAATCCAGTGGATGAAACAATTTCCAGTTGTAGAAAATCCACAGATGGAGTGCATACTGGACAAGAGAGTGAGTAAGAAGACTAGGAGGAAAGAGTATTATGAGTATCTGGTCAAATGGAAGAACCACCCAGTGGAATATGCTAGCTGGGAGAATGAAGGGGAAATACAGAAGCATGGACAGACCGTGCAGGAGCTCATGGACAGGAGCCCATGAAAGTTTTCAAGCCAAGGAGTATGATGCAGGAGCATCGCCAACACCATCAAGCGAGCCAACACAGGAGCGGTAGACAGCTGGATAAGCCAACGCAAAATTTTTGAAAACACTTTGGGATTGTTGCACAGATCTTAAATGAGTCATTTAAGAGGAGGTGCCTTTGTATATTGTAATGGACCTTGAGTGGATAAACTCTCATCCTTAGGTATATAGTCGACATTTAATGTAGTTAATGCTGGTAGATAGGAATTTAATTTTAGATTTGATAGCTTAGAGTCCAAGAGGGAAACAGATATAGACACCCTCGTTGTATCATTGTAACATTATCAATTGAGAAGCATTGTTCAGGAGCAGAAGAGCATACAAGGAATTGTATGAAGAACACCCGTGTACAGGCATTTGAATTAATAGAAGAAATCTTTGATTCAAATCCATGGTTTGTGTTGTTTCTCTGTGTAATTGATGTTGAAATGCTCATGAATGTTTGCTTCCAAGTATACATTTGCTTTTATATGCTGTGTATGTGATTTCATGTGTGAATTGAGGTCTGAGAAGGTGAAAGGATGAGTTTCAATTGTTTCTCTAAGTGAGCCAGATATTCCTGCAAGGAGTGCAGTCGAATCGTCCGCAAGGAGTGCGTTGACAGAAGGGTTCAATTAGAGATAAATTTTGTTCTCATTTCCTTGAAGGTGCAGTTAGGCACAGTGCCGTGCAAGGAGTGTGTAGGCCAGGTAAAGGTCTTGTGGTTGCGAACCTGAGCAAGGAATTGAAAGACTGTCGCTGCAGGAGTGCGCAGAGTCGAGAGACTTCAACACTCAGTCGAGTTTGAAGGGTTGCCGCAAGGATTGTGTGCAGGAGGTTTCTAAGAACACTGAAGTCGTGAAGAAAGATCAGGAGGAGTAGGCATTCGAATTCACTGAAGGATAAGCGCAGGGAAGCTGCTACTAGAAGTCTGAAGGAAGCGTCATAGGTTGGCGAGCAGGAGAACGAGTCTCGTGGAGGAGACACTTCTTCATTTCATGGATTCACAAAGGGAAGAGCGGACGGTCAAAATCATTGGAGGAGGTTTTGTGAAGTTCCATGGGCCATTAGATCTCACAGAGGTTCAGGGAGGTTATAGTGTAAGTGTGGAAGAGGTCTGAAGCTCAGGAGGAGCGTAACCGTTGATCCGTGCCACATGAGCTGTCGGATCTACACGTGGCATCATGTATCGAGGATTCGCAAGTCAAAGCTCTAAGTTGTTGCAACGAGAATTGCGATATCACGATCCGCGATATCCCGAAAAACCCATAACCATCCATCAGTGGGGACACATTTCAGGAGATCCAGAGGAGTCGGCGTTCGGGGCATCGAAGTTTCGAAGGTAAGAAACTCTTGCATGTTGGAATCGCGAAACGCGATATCCCAACGGAGGAGTTGTGTGGGGCCACAACCAGAGTTAGTGGAAGACAGGTGGCACAGTATCGAGGATCGGGAAAAGGTGAGACTCGAAACCTTTGTCATCAGGATTCGCGATCCCACGAATTCTAAAATCTCGATAGAAGTGACGGGAGGTGGAAAAGTCAGCCCGCACGTGTGCATCGGTGTATCGAAATATCGGGAATCGGGGATCAGCGAAGCAAGTTGTTTTCGACATCATAGGTGCCGAAATTACAACGGAAGGATTCCCGATAGGAACATGAGAGTATTGACATTTACCCATAGGGTTTTCGGGGTATTGTGAAGCACGAGGTGCGTGGCCACGAGACTCTCAAAATCGCGAGAACCGATTTCCCGATCATTAAGGGAGATCAATAGAAGAGTTGCTATGGGTAAGGGAAAATTCCCGATAGGGGATCAGAGGAACCTTTGAGTTCTTTGGGCCGTGAACGAAAGAAGGTCCTGAGGAAGCGAACGTGCTCCGAGGAGTTTGGCTGCGCCAGGTTTGGTATCAGAGCAAGGTTGTTCTTTGCTTTTTGTAGCAGAGAAGAAGAAATTCACCATGTCGCCAAGGAGAGAAAGGCAGTCACCTGATCCAGAGGATAGGGAAGTGTGAAGAAGAGGCAGGTAGGTAGTCAATCCATAAATGGAGAGACAAATGTGTGATCTCCGAGCAAGACTCGAGGACATGGAGACAACGCAAAGACGCACAACTAGTGCAGGGGATCTGAGTGATTCCGATAGTGAAATAGAGGTTGAACGCGACGAGGAAGTTATAGCCGAAGACGCATCAAACAAGCGTTTGATCAAAGCTATTTCCAGAATGGGTGCAAAGGCAAAGATGGACATTCCAGTCTATGAGGGGAATCTTGAGACAGAGGAGCTTCTAGATTGGATTAGAGCTCTGGACACCTACTTCGACTATGAAGATATTTAAGAGGACAAGAAAGTCAAGCATGCTGTCACGCGCTTGAAAGGACATGCAACATTATGGTGGGATGAATTACAAGCAGATAGATGCTGCAGAGGCAAGCATAAGATCAAGAGTTGGGATTGAATGATTGCAAAGATGAAAGCGAAGTTCATCCCTAGAGACTACCAAATTACTCTGTTCAGGAAGATGCAAAACCTGAGACAAAAACTGATGATAGTGAAAGAATACACTGAGGAATTCTATCGACTGAACATCAGAGCAGGTCATCGGGAGAGAGATGATGAGAAGGTTGCTAGATATCTGAATGGTATGAGATATGACATTCAGGATGAATTAAGCATGGTTACCATCATGACGGTGGAGGATGCTTATCAGATGGCTATGAAAGCAGAAGAGAAGATGAGCCGTAAGCAAGGTCAACGAGGGCGAGGAAAAAGTCAGCCCAGAGGTAAGTCATTTGCCTAGGACAAATATCAGAATCCCAAGGAGGAGTGGAAGAAACCTCAAGGTAAGGTTGAAAGAGGTGGAACCTCACAGCGAGGGCCATATGTTGAGCAGAGAGGACAACATACAGAGAAGAGCGGAGGATATGATGATGACAATACTTTTCCTCGTACCAGAGGTAGATGAAGAGGAAGAGGTGGAGTAATCACATGCTTCACATGTGGAAAGAATGGGCACAAGTCTTATGAGTGTCCAGAGAAAAAGAAGGACATTGGAGAAGCTCACATCACCGAGGCGCAAAGGCGGCATGTTGAGGCCGAAGACGCTGAAGGCGGAAGGTCATTGATGATGCGTAAAGTCCTTTTGACACCTGAGAAAGAGGTGGAGAGTTCAGTTCAAAGGACCAGACTGTTCTGAACAACTTGCAAGACCAAGGATAGGGTATGCAAGGTTATCATGGACAGTGGTAGTACAGATAATCTCGTGTCCACAGAGATGGTAGAAAAGCTGGAGCTGGAGATGACTGATCATCCCAGTCCATATAGAGTTTCATGGCTACAGAAAGGACACCAAGTAACTGTTACTAAACAATGCTTGGTTGAATTCAAAATAGGAGGGTATAATGATAAGATTTCATGTGATGTCATTCCCATGGATGTATGTCATTTATTGCTGGGTAGACCATGGCAATATGACAGAAATGTGATTCATGATGGGAGAATGAACACGTATACTCTGGAGAAGAATGGGAGAACCCATATGTTGCTTCCGATAAAGGATAAGGAGGTGAAACCGGAAGTGAACAACACAATACTTCTCATGAGTGGGAAGGAACTTCTTATGGAGTTGAAGAAGAAAGAAGATCCACAGTTCTTTGGTTAGAAAGCCGAGAATTGTTCTGACTAGCACAAGAGTGGATGATTTACCAGAGGAGATTCAGGAACTGCTGGAAGAGTTCGCTGACATCATAGTGGAAGAATTACCTCGTTCGTTGCCACCAATGAGGAGTGTGAGTCATCATATTGATCTCATACCAGGAGCTAGTTTTCCAAACAAAGCCGCGTATAGGTTGACACCGCAAGAAAATGAGGAAGTTAAAAGGCAGGTCCAGGAGTTGTTGGACAAAGGATTGGTCAGGGAAAGCTTGAGTCTGTGTGCTGTTCCGACAATGATCAGTCCAAAGAAATACGGAGGCTGGAGGATGTGTATCGACTCAAGAGTGATCAATAAAATAACCATCAGGTACAGATTTCCATTGCTGAGAATGGATGATTTAATGGATTGCCTGAGTGGGGCAAAGTATTTTTCAAAGATAGATTTGAAAAGTGGATATCACTAGATTCGCATGAGAGGAGGTGATGAATGGAAAACAACATTCAAGACAAACGAAGGTTTGTATGAATGGCTGGTCATGCCGTTTGGGTTGACAAATGCACCGAGTACCTTTATGAGGTTGATGAATGAAGTCTTGAAGGAATTCATCGGGAAATTTGTCATTGTGTATCTGGATGACATATTGATTTTCAGTAAATTAGAGGCTGAACACCTGAAGCATTTGGCCATTGTGATGAAAAAGCTACAACAGGAGAAGCTGTTGATAAATATGAAGAAGTCTTCATTTATGAAGACATAACTCATTTATATGGGTTTTGTTATATCCACAAATGAGTTGAGGATGGATCCGGATAAGATAGAAGTGATCAAGAATTGGCCATCATCGAGAAATGTGTTCGAGGTGAGAATTTTTCATGGATTGGCTATTTTCTACCGAAAATTCATCAGGAATTTCAGTGGGATTAGCACAGCGATGAAGGACACAGTGAAGAAGCGGAATAGGTCTTTTCACTGGACAATAGAGGCTGAGATGAGCTTCAATCTGTTGAAGCAGAAGATAACGAAACAACCGGTTTTGGTATTACTAGATTTCCAAAAGACATTCCAGGTGAAATGTGACGCCAACGGTTTTGCCATAGGAGCAGTCTTGAGTCAGGAGGACAGATAAGTTGCATATTTCAGCGAGAAGCTGGATGAGGCGAAACTGTAATACTCCACATATGATAAAGAATTTTATGCTATCATACAGGCACTGAAGAAGTGGAGACATTACTTGATCCCAAAGGAATTTGTATTGTATAGTGATAATCATGCATTGCAGTTTGTGACTCAACAGGAGAAGTTGAATCAGAAACATGTAAAATGGGTAGAGTATATGCATAATTTCACATTTGTGATTAAGCATATTTCTGGTACTGCTAAAAAAGTGGCTGATGCTTTGAGCAGGAAGTGTTTGTTGCTGCAGGAATTCCGAGTCAAAACATTGGGTTTTGAAAATCTCAGGGACATGTACGTAGGAGATGCAGATTTTGCAGAAGCGTATGAAGCAGCTGAGAACCCAACTCTCAGAGATAGAAGTCCTTGTATAGATTATATGATCCAGGAGGGATTGTTGTTCAGAGGCAATCAACTATGTATTCCGAAATGCTCCATGAGGGAGAACCTATTAAAGGAGAAGCACAGTGGTGCATTAGCAGGACATTTTGGCCATGGAAAAACATTCGCGAAGCTGAATGAATCATACTGTTGGCTGGGAATGTGAGCAGATGTCAAGAAGTTTGTTGACAGATGTAGAATTTGCCAGCATTCGAAGGGGAGAAAGCAGAATGCAAGATTTTATCAGCCATTACCCATACCAGAGAGGCCATAGGAGGCGATAAGTATGGATTTTGTATTGGGTTTGCCTAGGACACAAAGGGGTGTTGACTCAGTCTTTGTGGTCGTGGACAGGTTTTCAAAGATGGCACATTTCATTCCATGCTAGAAGACTAGCGATGCGACGCACATTGCAAACATATTCTTCAAGGAGGTCATTCGACTTCATGGACTACCGAAAAGTATTGTTTCGGACAGGGACACTAAATTCATAGGGAATTTTTGAAGGACCTTATGGAAGAAGCTAGGAACTAACTTAGCATTTAGTTCTGCTTATCATCCTCAGACAGATGGACAGACAGAAGTGGTCAACAGAAGTCTGGGAGACTTGCTGAGAAGCTTGGTGATAGAGCACCATAGCAGCTGGGATAACATATTTCCATAGGCAGAGTTTGCATACAATGATTCAGTGAATCAGAGAACAAGGAAGTGTCCATTTCAGATTGTATATGGGATGCAGCCGAGAGGATTTTCTGAACTAAGGGATTTAGAACAGACTGCGACTAGCAGTGCTATGCAGAAGAATTCGCAGAGGCGATGAAGGATCTTCACAGTAGGGTGAAGGAGCGGTTGATATAATCGAATCAGGAATACAAACACAGAGCAGATCAACATCGTAGACAACTTCAGTTCGAGGTTGGTGATCTAGTTCTGGCACATTTGAGAAAAGAAAGGTTCCCGAGGGGAACATACAATAAGTTAAAATTGAAGAAAATCGGGCCATGCAAGGTCTTGAGAAAATTCGAAGAAAATTCTTATGAGATCGAGTTGCCGGATGGCATCAGAATATCTCCGATATTCAATATCGCAGACTTATACCGATACAGGGATGGAGAAGTAGAAACTGGAACTGAAAAGCCAGTGATCCAATGGATGAAACAATTGCCAGTTGCAGAAAAGCCACAGATGGAGTGCATACTGGACAAGAGAGTGAGTAAGAAGACTAGGAGGAAAGAGTATTATGAGTATCTGGTCAAATGGAAGAACCACCCAGTGGAAGATGCCAGCTGGGAGAATGAAGCGGAAATACAGAAGCATGGATAGACCGTGCAGGAGCTCATGTACAGGAGCCCATGAAAGTTTTCAAGCCAAGGAGTATGATGCAGGAGCATCACCAACACCATCAAGCGAGCCATTACGAGAGCGGAAGACAGCTGGATAAGCCAACGCAAAATTTTTGAAAACACTTTGGGATTGTTGCGCAGATATTAAATGAGTCATTTAAGAGGAGGTGCCTTTGTATATTGTAACGGACCTTGAGTGTATAGCTCTCGTCCTTAGGTAGATAGTTGATATTTAATGTAGTTAATGCTGGTAGATAGGAATTTAATTTTAGATTTGATAGCTTAGAGTCCAAGAGGGAAACGGATATAGACACCCTCGTTGTATCATTGTAACATTATCAATTGAGAAGCATTGTTTAGGAGAAAAAGAGCATACATGGAATTGTATGAAGAACACCCATGTACAGGCATTTGAATTAATAGAAGAAAGCTTTGATTCAAATCCATGGTTTGTGTTGTTTCTTTGTGTAATTGATGTTGAAATGCTCATGAATGTTTGCTTCCAAGTATACATTTTCTTTTATATGATGTGTATGTGATTTCATGTGTGAATTGAGGTCTGAGAAGGTGAAAGGATGAGTTTCAATTGTTTCTCTAAGTGAGCCAGAGATTCCTGCAAGGAGTGCAGTCGAATCGTCCGCAAGGAGTGCGTTGACAGAAGGGTTCAATTAGAGATAACTTTTGTTCTCATTTCCTCGAAGGTGTAGTTAGGCACAGTGCCGTGCAAGGAGTGCGCAGGCCAGGTAAAGGTCTCGGGGTTGCGAACCTGAGCAAGGAATTGAAAGACTGTCGCTGCAGGAGTGCACAGAGTCGAGAGACTGTTGGTTGTGGAGCCTGATTATCTTCCTGATTCAGAGGTCCTTGCTTTCAGCCGTGTTTATACCCCATGAAGTATTTACACCCTAGAAGTATGTACACTCTTCCATGCGGGGGAGTGCAGAGGGGGGGTACCCCC
>SNQJ01S0100457.1:9807-21231 GCA_010110895.2 Picea sitchensis | reverse complement strand
AATTTTGAATTTCTTTTTAAATGAAAATAAATTAGTAAAAATATAGTTAAAAATGAAAAATAAAATGATATAGATAAAAAGTATATATATATATATATATATATATATATCTTTTTTAATAATGATTTTGAATTTTTTTTAATAAAGACAAATAATAATTATAGCAAACTCACAGTGGTATATCTCTTTTAATAATGATTTTGATTTTTTTTTTAATAAAGACAAATAATAATTATAATAAATTGATAATGGTTTTATAGTGAATTGACCATTATTAAAACATTTTAAATAGTTTAATAATCTCATATAAATACACTCCATTTTCAAATTTACTTTACAGCAGCCCGATTTTCCTCATGTGTTTTCCATATACATGAAACATTATAACACTCGGTGGAGAACTTTTCACGTATATCAAAATGGAACTTTCACATATATCAAATCGGATTGATTAATATTTGGTGACACATTCCAAGATGCTATGGATCATAATTGGATTGATTATTATTATTTGGTGACAGATTCCAACGTGCTATGGATAATACATTTAAAAATTTGATGGGAAAGTCAGTGTAGTATACTTCAATGATTATACATTTAAAAATCTGATGGAAAAGTCATTGTAGTATACTTCAATGATTATACATTTAAAAATCTGATGGAAAAGTCATTGTACTCTAATTGAATGATATTTATGGATAACGCGTTTAAAAAATTGAGAGGAAAATCAATGGAGAATACTTCAATGATCATACATTTAAAAATCTGAGGGGAAAGTCATCCTCATATGGATAATGCATTTAAAATTTTTATGGGAAAATCATTGTAGACATCTGATGGCAAAATCATTGCAGTCTACTTGAATGATATGTGGACCATTTTTAGTAGGTGTCATAAATATAAAATACCTTTGAATTTAGAGAATTTAGAGAAAACAATATTTGATAGTTTTTAAAGAAAATGTGGTACACATTTATGATCTTTGGATCGTTTTCTAAGTTCCATGAATATGGGATATTTTTTAACTTGAAGAAAATAATATTCGAGGTAATTAATGAAAAATCATTTACTTGTATAATTTTTAATGTCAAATAATATGCATTCCATAGCATAGTAATAAATATTTATTTATTATTTTAATGTGTAGTGTGTATTGATTATCATATTATTATTGTAATTTTTTTATATTAATTTTTTATGTTGATCAAGATTTTATTCTTAAGTTTGTAGATAAAAATGAGATGTTTGGACACTTATATAGCAAGTGAGATTTAGTGGAATTTGAATCCAAGTAGAGAGAATGACATCTTTTATCTACTACTTTAGCGATTTAGTGGAATTTGAATCCAAGTAGAGAGAATGACATCTTTTATCTACTACTTTAGCAAAACCTAATTAAGAAGCTCCTAAAGCCATATTGTTAAACTTATTAACAAACTAATGTAAAAAAGGATGTAAGCTATACTCAAATGATCTTTGATACAAAAAAAAGAGAATCAACCTTGACTTTCACTGAATGCATATTATTTGATACTCAAAGGATGTAATTTACAAGTGGACTCTTTGTTGCGGCCCCGGCACCAACATAAGGGCGGAACTTCTGGGTGCATGGGCAACTCTTCTCTTGGATTCTGGACTGAACATAGATAGCTTACATTTGATCGGGGATTCTAGAGTTATCATAGACTTGTTGAATCACCACAGTAAATTACAAACCATCACACTCTTGGCTTGGAAAGATAGAATCAAATCCCTCGTGCGTCAATTCAAGAAACTATCTTTTACACATACTTCGTGAGAGTATAATATGGAAGCAAATCTTTTATCAAAGGCTGCCCTTCAGAGGAAAGTTGGTGTGCTCCATTTCAATCATTGGTTGGATGGCCATGAGGGCCCCACTCATACTATTCAAATTTTTTAGGACGAAAGACTCACATTGTCTGCAATCTTCAGCATCATTTGTAGCTACTTTCTCACAATTTATTTCATATATTCTCTTCTTCCCCTCTCAAGATCAGTTGTATATTCTCGACTATCCACTCCTTCTTTAGAGCCCGATCACCTGTCAACACATTTTGGCATGCTTGCACTTCTGTCGTGTGTTAGTTTCTTGACTGAGATCACCCTGAAAATGTACNCACAATGCAACCAGGAAAATCGGTGTCCAAACCCAAATTGGGTTTACGTTCCCCACTGCCAGACCTCACTATGTCGCAGGGCGCCTCCATTGTCGTCAGGTCCTCCAAATTCAGGTCCTCCTCTACAATGCAAACCGGGTACAATTCCTCAGTGTCGTCCTCCAACTTAATGGTGTCCATACTGCTGCGGCCAATTTCCTTTTCGGCGATGGTGGAGAGCAGAGCCTTCTTCTCGGCTCGAGCCTTCTTTCTCAGCAGTGAAGTAGCTATGGCCAGAGCACGTTCGAGGTGCTCTTTACGCCGCCGCTGCGCTTTGTGGGCGTTCCAAGCAGAGCCACGGTGAGGCGTTCCTCGTTTCCTCGTCATGTTGCAGAGCGCTCGCCAAGAGATACACATAGGCTGGGACGAGGAGGACTCGCGCCAATTGAGAGCACAAGCAGGAGGACTCGCGCCAATGCTCCACGAAAGGATGGTGAACCAGGGCGCGAGGAGCGCGAAACTACACCAAAATCTCCAGATGCGGAGCAAAGCCGAGACCGGAGCAAGAGAAAACGAATGATCAGACTTCGAATACCCATAGCCACCTTTAACATCAAACTTACCGAGCTCGTAAATGGTCGCTCGAGGGAGGAGTCCTCCCATCGCAGAGTTGCTGTTATGGCTGTCCTGCATCCTTAATGCGGGTGCAATAGTGACGGCCTCCAGCATTTAATCCTCGGCTGAGTGCAAGCCAGTTGTCACGCCTTCGCCGTGTGTCACCCCATACGGGGACACTACTTAAAATTACATTTAAAAATAATTTAAATTAAATATAAAATTTCATCCAACTTGCATGGAGAGGGATCGGAGAGTCCCTTGTCTTTTTCTAACCACCTTATCTTGACGCCTTAGAACTGAGGGTAGAATTGCAATCCAAACCCTGACCGACCACTGCAATAAATTACATTGTCAATGATGTTTTAGAAGCACACATCACATTCGTCTTTTGAATTTGCAATCCGGTCACCTGTTGCCAAGGCGGCCCCGTTATATACCCTCGTCTAGTTATTTTTGGCCATATAAATCCCTTATATTAAATCCTAACTTTATCTTCATTAACAGCTGCCAAGATACTTATTTTGATACCGTGCTTTCAGGTTCGGATTGCTCGAATCTTCAATACATACGGTCCGCGATTGACCATTCCAGAGAAACAGCACCAGGAACGTGCTTATCGGCACATGTCTCGCTAAAAAAAGGTGTGAATGCATCATCTCCACCGCCGACTGTCTTGTCACTTGACATTGGCCCATAAGGTGGTTTTGAAGGGATGGTTTTAGAAAATCTGTCCATCAATTGACAGTTTTTTTATAAAATTTATTATTAAAAATGTTTTCCGTATAATTAGGTATGATGATATATGTGTAATTTATTTTTAATAGTAATTTTGAATTTTTTTTTAAATGAAAATAAATTAGTAAAAATATAGTTAAAAATGAAAAACAAAATGATATAGAGAAAAAGTATATATATATATATATCTTTTTTAATAATGATTTTAATTTTTTTTTAATAAAAACAAATAATAATTATAACAAACTCATAGTGGTATATCCCTTTTAATAATGATTTTGATTTTTTTTTTAATAAAGACAAATAATAATTATAATAAACTGATAATAATTTTATAGTAAATTGACCATTATTAAAACATTTTAGATAGTTTAATAATCTCATATAGATAAACTCCATTTTCAAATTTACTTTACAGCAGCACGATTTTCCTAATGTATTTTCCATTTACATGAAACATTATAACACTCGGTGGAGAACTTTTCACGGATATCAAACTGGAACTTTCACATATATCAAATCGGATTGATTAATATGTGGTGACACAACTGGAACTTTCACATATATCAAATCGGATTGATTAATATGTGGTGACACATTCCAAGATGCTATGGATCATAATTGGATTGATTATTATTATTTGGTGACAGATTCCAACGTGCTATGGATAATACATTTAAAAATTTGATGGGAAAGTCAGTGTAGTATACTTCAATGATTATACATTTAAAAATCTGATTGAAAAGTCATTGTAGTATACTTCAATAATTACACATTTAAAAATCTGATGGTGAAGTCATTGTACTCTAATTGAATGATATTTATGGATAACGCGTTTAAAAAATTGAGAGGAAAATCAAAGGAGAATACTTCAATGATCATACATTTAAAAATCTGAGGGGAAAGTCATCGTCATATGGATAATGCATTTAAAATTTGATGGGAAAATCATTGTAGACATCTGATGGCAAAATCATTGCAGTCTACTTGAATGATATGTGGACCATTTTTAGTAGGTGTCATAAATATAAAATACCTTTGAATTTAAAGAAAACAATATTTGATAGTTTTTAAAGAAAATGTGGTACACATTTATGATCTTTGGATCGTTTTCTAAGTTCCATGAATATGGGATATTTTTTAACTTGAAAAAAATAATATTCGAGGTAATTAAAGAAAAATTATTTACTTGTATAATTTTTAATGTCAAATAATATGCATTCCATAATATAGTAATAAATATTTATTTATCATTTTAATGTGTAGTAATATTTATTTATTATTTTAATGTGTAGTGTGTATTGATTATCATATTATTATTGTAATTTTTTTATATTAATTTTTTATGTTGATCAAGATTTTATCTTTAAGTTTGTAGATAAAAATGAGATGTTTGGACACTTGTAGCAAGTGAGATTTAGTGGAATTTGAATCCAAGTAGAGAGAATGACATCTTCTATCTATCACTTTAGCAAAACTTAATTAAGAAGCTCTTAAAGCCATATTGTTAAACTTATTAACAAACTAAACTAATGTGAAAAAGGATGTAAGCTATACTCAAATGATCTTTGATACAAAAAAAAAAAAGAATCAACCTTGACTTTAAAAGGATGCATATTATTTGATACTCAAATGATGTAATTTACAGGTGAACTCTTTGTTGCAGCCCCAACACCAACATAAGAGAGGAACTTCTGGGTGCATGGGCAACTCTTCTCTTGGCTTCTAGATTGAACATAGATAGCCTACATTTGATCGGGGATTCCAGAGTTATCATAGACTGGCTAAATCACCATAGTAAATTACAAACCATCACACCCGCGCGTATCTTTCACACATGCTTCGTGAGAGTATAATATGGAAGCAAATCTTTTATCAAAGGCTGCCCTTCAGAGGAAAGTTGGTGTGCTCCATTTCAATCATTGGTTGGATGGCCATAAGGGCCCCACTCATACTGTTCAGATTTTTAGGATGAAAGACTCGCATTGTCTACAATCTTCAGCATCATTTGCAACTACTTTCTCACTATTTCTTTCATATATTCTCTTCTTCCCCTCTCAAGACCAGTTGTATATTCTCAACTGTTCACTCCTTCTTTAGAGCCCGATCACCTATCAACACATATTGGCATGCTTGCACTTCTGTCATGTGTTAGTTTCTTGACTGAGATCACCCTGAAAATGTACTTGCTATTAGAACATATTATATTTTTCATAATATAATTGATGAATTTTTCTACTGGAAAAAAAACCGACTTTAAAAAGGATTAAAAAGGATTTTGTGAAAAGTAGTAATGTTTTTTTTTTTTTTAAGATTGAGAATATTACTTACAATCTATTGTATTTATGAGTAGGGATATTAAGGCTAACTCATCTTAACTCTTCCTAAATTGAGAAATGTAGTTTCTCTTTATACTAGCATAGATCCATTTTAATTCTAAATGTATCAAGCACCTAGAGAGATCAAATCTTTGTGTAAAATGTTTTTATCATTTAAAATGCATCTAAGCTAGTTATAATCTTAGTCACTTCCATAAAACTCAAAACTCAGAACTTATGCAGATATCGATATGTAAAATTACAATTTTTATTATTATTAAAATATTTATATTGTTACAATATTTCTCTAAACATTGTATTTAAATTATTTGTATTTATATATAAATACAAAATTTATCTTTATCTCTTCATATACCACTTTTAATGTATACATCAAATCTTTCTCTTTAATGAATATAAATAATTGTCTTTGTATTTCACTAACATATAGTATCATTATTAGTATTTGTTATAAGTATTACATTGTTTTTGAAGATATATATAACGAAGTAAGCATTACTTACATGAAAAACGGGATAACATCTCT
Organism: Picea sitchensis; assembly: GCA_010110895.2. NCBI lineage: Eukaryota > Viridiplantae > Streptophyta > Pinopsida > Pinales > Pinaceae > Picea > Picea sitchensis. The sequence continues at coordinate 14,896 of SNQJ01S0100457.1, read as the reverse complement.
ATCATATTGGATTATAAATGCATCTCAACACTCTTTATGTAATATATATTTAGAATTTTTAAGAATTAAATCACAACTCATAAAATACAATCTTTGTATATTTTTTATGTTTTTAAATCATGAGAAATCAATAATTCATTAGAGTGTTTTAGACTTTCTCTGGATTAAACCATCTCGCTGCCACTATAACCCAAAAATATATCCACAAACCAGATATACCAATAACTTATAACTTAGTAAAGGCAGAGATATTTGAAAACATACCTAAAAAAAAATCTCAAAGTATTTGATTTGCTCCATCTAAGAGTTGTTGATTAGTTGAGGAAATTATTTATTCTATAGGTGATGTAAGTGGAGTAGTGTTTTCGTTTTACGTTTTACAAGAGAAGTGAAACTTCAAGATTTGCTCACATCCAAGGTGATATGCTCATGCTGGATGCATGGAAAATTAGATGAAATATTTGTGAAGCTGAGAAAATTTTGTAGTAGCACCCTTGATATTATAAAACCATGGTGCATTGAAATTGTTGTGAAGGAAGCATTAAACAAAACATGTGCATAGAGAGCACACAAGAGAAGAAAGAACCCCTTGATGATATGTGAAGAAGTTAACAGAGAGTAGTCATGAATGAAGATTGCAAGCTATGTTGATGGATGAAAATTACACTACAACAATTAAAAAAAATGGTCTACATAAGTTATTTGAATTTGAAGGATACTTTGTGATTAGATATATATAAAATGGTTGTAGATATAAGAAGATATAGGTAGATCGAAGAAGACATATGTTTGTAGACCATAGTACCAAATTCTGTTGAATTAAGCCAAATAATACAAAAATTTGGAAGTTCAATTCGGTAGGAAAATTATACAGTTTAATTCAGTCCACTCCATTCATCCAATTCCTTGGTAAATACAATCAAGGGCATCAACGTTGTTACCTCTACTATGGGCAGCTCAGAAAATATAGAGCAACTCAAGATTATGGACACCATCAAGAAAGTTTGCATAGTTAAGGTCAATGTACCAATGATTATTTAATTGAATAATAAGAAGTGAGGTTTTTGGCAACACTTTGCATTATTGATGTTAGAGTTTATTCTTCCATGTTTATAAAAGTTCAAATATATTTAAAAGAGTGTATTTTTACTCTTTATATATAAGAAATGCATTTATCATCTTAGTACTATGCACTTTGTGTGATTTTTGTGGGATAGTTAAGTATGACGTGTTGTTTATTATAGAATATAATTACATATATAGGAAAATTGCATGCATGATTTATGGAATCCGTGATTTATGGAACTCAGTTAAGAGTTATTATAAAATATTACAAAAAATTCCCTATTCTTAGCTTCACTTTATTGTAGATTTTAACCTTGTACAATATTTTACTACAAACAGATTTTCAATAAAAGAACATAAAAGATACAATGGAAAATACACACATTACACAGAGATTTCTCCCCTGGAAACCCAAACCGGGAAAACCAACATATTTTGTATTCATCATCTCATACATTGTTTACAATACAATATACATATAGGATATAGCAGCATCCAAAACCCTAATCCAATGACTTGGATTAGTCAACAACTCTAATTCCTTAACCAGAAATAGAAAACCATCAGTGAACAACCATGTGCCAAAAAATCGCCCAAAAATCAACACAAAAACTGAGGAAAAGAAAAAGTTTGGGGCCGCTGCCCCCGAACTCCCATCCCCCTGCAAACCCCCCGGGAAAGGAGGCACTCTTCCCCCCTGTGCACCTGGCACAACATAGACACTAGTTCTAGTCGTGCAAAGAATATAACACATACCCAACATCTATTTCAAAGCTCGTGTTCTATGTCAAGAAGCATTTAAAAACCACAACTCTTGTGTAAATATTGGTGAAGTATACTAGTGAATTTTGGTCAATTTTTTCAAATTAAAAAAAATTCGCTCAATTTTTGTTGGTATTGTATCGAATTCAAATTTGAATTTGAACTTTGTAACTATGGCTGTAGATATGAGAGAGATCTGCAAATCTAAGAAGATAATGGTCAAAAACATATTGATTCAAGTTTGATTATAGTAAAGTTGACAAGATTGGTTGAGTGTCACGATGACATGCTAGAGTCATTGAAGAATGTTGCCAAATTGGATCTAGAGTTGTCACTAAAGAAGTGAAACATTTTTTTTAATAAGAATGTTATTGGGACTGTGGATAGTGATGGAAATGCCAACCTAGTGAAATGAATCAAACTAGATCGATATCCAATCTGTAATTAAAATTGTTGTGCATGGTTTTGGGGATGATTTATCAATGCAAATAATAGATCTATTGTGTTCTACCTAATCAAATCAATAGTTAGAAGTAGATTTGTTGTGTACTTTTCTTGACCTGGAAGCCACGATCTCTACTTTACCTAGGAGCTATGGTCTATGTTTTACCTACAATTTTTTTAATACCATTGTTCATCGACCATTTATGTGGCACTCAAAATTTGATCTAAGACACCAACCTACATCAATTGAAAAGTCCAAGTAGAAAAGAATCCAATCAAAATAAAATTTTATTAGATCTTTGAACAACATAACATTCTCAAGGAGGAGGTTGATTTGGGTGTAATGCATGGATCCACTAGTATATAGTCTAGGTTAAAATCAACGTAGATCCATCTTAACTCTAGATTTGTCATGTACCAAGAGGGATGAATCCCTTGACATGTGCAAACCAAACGTTTTCACCTCAAGAGAATTGATCCATCTTCATTCATAATAGATTTGGCATTAAGACAAAGCTATATATATATGACAACCCCATGTTGAGCATGAAATAATTACACATCTCCCTCATATTGAGCAACAATTATATATATATATATATATTGAAATATTTTACTTGAGGTGGACATTGAAATATTTTATTTATGGTCGACATTGAAATATTTTTTTGTTATTAATATTTTTTTAAATGTTATGTGTTAAAGTACGAAAGGAATTACACATCTCCCTCATACTGAGTTGTAGAAAGTGCCTCTTGACGCAAAAAAATACCACGACCACCAAACTAATCTACAATAAAAATGTGAAACTCTTGACATGTTTATCGATTAAGCACGGTCTGGGCTTATAGATGTGAATATAGAGACATCACGGAAGAAAATAAATCGTAAAGAGAGTCGCAACAATCACCTAGAATGAAAGTGGCACCAATATTGAAGAGAAGGTGAATAATGTCAAAGCAAGGGGCTCATTAGATCCCGCACATGTAGCATAAGCCAACTAGAGAGTCACTTGGAACAACATTGTTGCATGAAAGTATAGGTGTTTTTGACTATTGGATTTTATAATCACATTAACAAGTTGTGTGATGTTATTTCACCTTATATGTGAAATGCAAGTCTTTCACAACACTAAATTAAATGGAGAATCAAGGTGATGGAAAGTCTAGGCTAGCTTTTGTGCTCATTCCAAATTAATGGTTGCTAGTGACTAGGTGTTGTCACTATGTGGATGATTTTTTTTTATTAAAGGCTAAGAAAACGACAATGGCTAGTAATGTCATGTTTAAAACTAAAATAGAAAAAGGCGAGACGAGTCTTCGACAAATGCATCGAGAAATTATTGTTTAACGTGTCATTGGCATCGGGTAAATAATGCATAATTGATGTGGCGAGGGACAATCATAAGTGAATAGTTAAACTAACATGGGGATAAATTGTTGTTTATTAATGGTGGCATGGATCCTAGTAAATTGGCATTTATCTTTTTATTGAAAAGGAGAGGTTGGATTGTATGATTGATGTGTCATTTCAAGATTAAATCCATGGTCAACTCATTGTATGAGTTTTGTTGGTGTAAAGAGGTGAATTTAAGTCAAAATTAATGGCAAAGTCAAGTTGAATCAAAGTTGCATATAAAATTGAAATTGAGGTTGAAGTCCAAGTTAAGAGTCTGGAGCAAATATAAATTCCAATCCAAGTTAAGTGAGTCAAAGTCATTGAAATCAAGTTTAAGTTATGTTAAATCATGACATTGGTGTGTCAATTGAGTTTTTAAATCTAGTGTCATGGGGGTCTTCCTGGCACGGATAATCTCCAAAAAAAAACATTTTTTATGCAAGTATTTCAATGGAAGAATAAAATGAAGAATTACGTAAGATTGAAGAAGACAACAGAAGGAAGCAAAACAAGATGAAATAACAAGATGGAGAATGAAGAAGATGGACTCATGGGCATGATCATAAGAAGGAAAAGGAAAGGAAATTTTGAAGGAGAAAGAGGGAAGGACATATCAACAATGACAAGTTGGTAGTAAAGAAAGTTTGATGCAATGAAAGCAAGAAGAAAGAAGAAGCAAGGTAAGAATAATTGGTGAAAATTAATTTTGTTTGTTGAAAAAGAGATACAAGAACAATTGAAGTGAATCCATAGAAAATAAAATCCCTAAAAATTATGTTTATCCTCTTTCACAATGTTGTTTTGATTATGGAAAAGAAGATGGTCATCGTCCTATGTTTGTAAAAGGGCAAGATTAGCCTCAAATGAAATTGTATTTGAAATTGTATGTACTTGAGTCAAATGGTGTTGCATTGGTTGTAAAGTTTCAGAAGGAAAGTATGCCCCCATAATTATGATTGTTTATGGTTCATGGTAAACCAAAAACACTTGTGACAAATGAAGATTAGTGGTCTACCAAAAGCCACTTGGTGTAACGAATCATTCGTTGTAATTCAAAACCGCTTTAGAATTGTAATGGTTGAGGGTGACCCACAAAAACCCAAGATGTGGTTACAGGTAAACTAAAGAAAACCCAAGATGATGGTTGATGATGAAGGAGAAGGAGTGCTAAGGATTTGTGATCCAAGAATTGTTTATGAACTATGTACAACAAAATTCCTCCTAAAGAACTAGAGGTATTTCGGCAGATGGTGATTTTTTTTATATGGACTTTGTTATCCCCCACTTTAGGGATAACTAAGGAGATTATGTCTCGAGGCCCACAGGTCTTAGACATGGAGTATCGAGAGCTAGATTGACGCAACCCACCCCTCACCGAGCAAGCTGCTTCCACCAGGACCTTCAATTTCTCACGGGCCCG
>SNQJ01S0100455.1:0-30865 GCA_010110895.2 Picea sitchensis | reverse complement strand
GTTTGGATTATGGTATCCAAAAGGAAAGGATCTATCTCTTATTGCCTACACAGATGCAGATTGGGTAGGTTGTATTGATGACCGACGAAGCACCAATGGAACAACATTCTACTTGGGTGAGTGTTTAGTATCATGGCTAAGCAAGAAACAATCATCAATATCTCTATCTACAACCGAGCTAGAGTATATTGCAGCAACATGTTGTACATAGGTTCTTTGGATGAAACAAACTTTGACAGATATACTGGTTGAGTATGATGAGCCCATTCCAATCTATTGTGATAATACAAGCGCCATTAGTATCTCAAAGAACCTAATGATGCACTCCAAGACAAAACACATTCCAATCAAGTATCACTTTCTACAGGAACAAGCTGCAGAAAAGAACATTAGAGTTGAGTATGTGGGCACGAAAGAACAAGTGGCAGACATCTTTACAAAACCACTTCCACGAGAATCCTTTGAGTATCTTCGCTAGCGACTCACAATTATTTCTACTCCAAAATGAATGCTTTCGAATGCTTATCTTATATGTCATAGATGTACATGAGCAATCACCATGAAGAGGACAATTCAGTTAGGGGGAGTAGCCCCAGATGGAAAGATACCTTTGCCATTGATGAAAAAGGGGGAGAGATTCATCAGATGCAGAGGACAGAGGCATGGTTCCAGTGGAGCAATGGTCACAGAGATGCAGAGGACAAAGGCATGTTTCCAGGGGGAGCATGAGTGATACAACTTCAGTATTGCATGATATAATTTCAGTTTTGCATCATAGTGTTGTCATCAATGCCAAAGGGGGAGATTGTTGATTAAGGTTGGTTGTCATTGATGTAAACCCTTCAAGAAAGGCTGGTAGCACAGAGGTTTGGTTAATGGACCCAATTTTATTTGATGTAAAGATGACTCATTATTGTCTTGTCATGGTTGATAGTAAGTACAAATGGATGAACTCAAAAGTGGTCCCCTTATGGTGAAATCCCTCATAGGAAGACGCTTTGCGGATTGAGTTATTATAGAAGTATGGTTATAGAACCCATGATCATTTTTGGAATAATTATATGAAGGTCAGTGAATTTGTTAGTGAAAATATCCTATATGAATAGTGATTTTCATGCCATTTCTGGTGGTATGTGGAACGTCACATAACTCCTCACGATTAGAGAGTTATGGCCGTGAGAAGTTGGAGAACCGAGGTTTGGGTAATGGACCCAAGTTTTTTTGATGGATAAGGGTATGATTTTTGATATATTTTCAGGTAATACTATTCTATATGGATAGTACATGTCATTCCATTTCTGGTGGTATGTGGAATGTCACATAACTCCTCATGGTTTGAGAGTTATGGACTTACGAAGTTGGAGGACCCTCATATGTCATCTAGAAGTCCCAAAAGGTCAAAGTAGTCAAAGTGGTTTAAGATATTTTAGAAGGTAAATAATAAAGTGAAGTGATGAGTTTAATATAATTCAAAGTGAATACAAAATAAATTATTTAAATAATAGATTTAATGGAGAAATTAGAAGTGGGTTAACCCTAAAAGAAGGAAAGTGGGAAACGTGACCTAGAAGATGTTTTTAAGGAAGCTACTTGGAGAGTATAAATACGAGGCAAGACTCTCTCATTTTAGATTACACTTGAGCATATTGAATATCTATATGTTTCCGAGGTAACCAAAGGATATCTAAGCCGAATTTATGAGGGAAGGTGAAGAAAAGAAGGCCAGAATTCAAGCAAGGATAAATTATTTTGATGATGCTTTCTAAGGTGTTTCGGGTTAAAATGTCATAACTTATTCATAACATATCCAAATTACATAAGACAAAATGTGTTCGTTAGAGTACAGTCTGTAGTATTCTGTGTGACATTTTCAGATCCATTTAACAAATATTCTGTGCGGGGCATGCTCTACAAGGTCACTCTCTAGAATAAGCCATAATTCAACAAGGTATGTGATCATATACACCAGGTCTATTACAGAGTTACAAATCATATTTGGATGATGAAATTGATGAGGGATTTTGGTTGAGGTACATGTTGAATACATGGTTGAGACAAGTAGTTGATGAGTTAGCACATACATGAGGTGTTAGTTGATGATGTTGGTACATATTGATGAGTCATAGTTGATGACTAGTTGACACATGATTGGTACATACTTGGTACATGGTTGGATGAACTTGTTTATGGTACAAGTTGATTACAGGTTGTACAGGTTGGTGCATAGTTGATGCACTTTTTTATGGTACAGGTTGATTATAGGTTGATGCATGGTTCAGGTTTATTGGTACAAGTTTACAATAATATATCTCACATTGATAGTGTGACAATAGTTCCATCATTCTACTTCTACTTCAGGGCGGTTGGACGGGGCAAGGATAGGTGGTTGTAGCCACCTTCCAGTTGTAGTCGAAGAACATAGGGGGATGTATCCTCCTTTTGGTTGTATCCAGAGAATTGGGGAGTTGGAGCTTCCCTCAGGTTGTATCCTGAGTGTTGGAACAGGGGCAGACCCAGGGTTCAACGCTACAACAATGAACCAAAAAAACCCTAACTACATGCCCTTTCGACAACACCTGCGAAGCAGATGAAGTCTCACCCGAGGTAGAGGCAGGGGTGGTTGTAGGACTCCAGTGTCTGCAACCTTAGCTGGGACACAGATATGTGATTCTAACACTTAACAAAGAACTCAACAGTTACCATTCATCAATATCCAGTCTTTAGTTACATCACAGTTAAACCCTAATTACAGGACATTGTAGTACTCAACCAGATCTAGCATCTAGCAGATTCAAGCACTAAGCACATCCACACAGGTTAGATCTAGCATTTACTCTTACAATTAAGTACAAAGCAATAAAATATCTACATAACATTCATCTATATCAAAGAACTAAGAAAATTAACACATAAACACACCAGTACATCACACAAAGCAAAGAAACACAACATGTATGTGGTTCATCCCCACCCCGGGGATACATACACCAACTCTTCATCTTCTTTATTAGATTCTTCAATCAATTACATGCACGGAGCCACAAAACCTACTCCGCATAGGACAGGAGATATGCGCGCACCTCATCAGATCCTCCTTCCCCGAGCTAGGTCTAAGCACAAAGCCTTTTTAAGATCACTTGCACTTAGCTTTGCAAGTTCTTAGCACATAATAAGCACAAATCCTTACAACTCTTGATCACATAGGTTCGATTATATCACTTATCCATTCATATATCTATCACCTTCTTTTCTTCTTACATCACCTAACTGCTTATTTATACTTTACAAAACATGCCTAATCATGGGTAAACCCATGGGCCGACATTCCATACCCATTACATAATCCCAAATCCCAAAAAGGGCTGAGATCCCACGATCTCTGCTTCATTTTGTGCTCCGCCTTCGATAGCCTGTCGAAGTCCCAAAATTGGTCAAACATGACCAAGAATCCTCAAAACTTGGTCAAGGGCCAACATGCCCCCAACACTCACCTTGACTCATCTCGAGTCACTCTGATATGACCATTTTTGCTTCAAATCCTTGAGCTTGGCTCGAGATGCTTCGACTTGTTGTTGTTCCACGACCTCCTCTTCAATGAACTCTTGTATGAATGCTTCGTTGATAGGTCCCTCTAGGCGCTGTTCAACTGTAGTGACAACTTTCTCCAGTTCCTCTCCTCGGCCTTCGATCTCTATGAGTAGTTGGTAAGCCTCATCCTGTACTAGTTGGAGCCTCTGAGTTACTTCCATAACTCTGCTTTGAATAGTGTGGACCTGTTGCTGGGTAGTGTGCTGCTCTTGGGAGCACTTCATTCTTTCTATAGCTGACAAGGGCTTTAACTGTGTCTGTATCGTTTTTGCTTGATACTTTACCTCTTGGAGATGTGACTCCAGTGCCTTGAGTTTTGGATTCTCAGTGAGTTTTTCATAGGTCTGGGCACTGTGATCAGTGAGTTTCTTACATTCCATGGCAAGGGCGTTTATTCTGTCGACTGCGCTTTGAGCAGTTGCTTCTCTTTGGTCCCTCACATCCTGCAGGGTGCTGGTTACCGTGCAGAGCTCTAAGTCTGCTATTCATTGCTGTAGCTGTTGAATAGCTTCTGCAAGCTGTTCTACTTGATGTGTGACTCAGTCTTCTGCTTGTGGTTATGATCCTGTCATAGAGTAGAGGGCTTTGTTGACTACTTCTTTCACTTCGAGTTTCTCTGCGAGAAAATATTCTTTTTCTTGTTGCATATGTACTTTCTCTTCTTTAAAATTTGCCTAGAGAGAAATCTTCTCATGCTCTGCAACTCTGCATTGTTATACAATTATGCCTTGCACTTGCTTCAAGGTCTGGGTCGCTTGTTCATTTTCTTCTTGAGTGAGACGAAGGCGAGCTTCGACCACATCAACTAGTCGGTGGAGTTGGGCTGGCTCATCTCCCAACTTTGGTTCTCTTGATGGCAGGGGTGTAGTTGAAACTTTGCGGTTGGACTGGAGGGCCTGCTATCCCCCTCAAAGTTCGACCTCAATTCTATCGTACATTTCCTCCTGTTTGGCTTCCTATTTCTCCATAATTTCCAATGAAGCACCATTTAGGGCTGTTATGATGAAGTCAAATCATCAGTAGTGAACATGGTCTTCATCTTGGTCAAAGTGGCTTTCAATTTCTTCCAGGAAGAAGGTTTCAGGGGAGAAACCTTCCTCTTCTTAAGGGAATCAACCTCGTCTCTGGGCAGTGTTACTTTGCCTGGCTTCTGTTCATCTCCTTTCCTATCTATTTCTTCATCACCCCCTCAGTCAAGTGCGACTGAAGTAGTCTTTCCTGAGGCATTTCTTAAGTCTTGGACCTCTTCAGTCTTCTTCATTTTGCTAGGCCCAAGTGTATCATGTTCTTTATGCATGGTCTCCAGGCTGTTAGGGTCAGACATCTCTGCAGGGTCTGTGGGAACAAGGAGGTCTATGGACCAATCCTTAGTGATCTCCTCCAGGTCTTCTTCTATGAGCTTGTAGTATGACTAGAGCTGCTCCTTATGTTCATTGGCTCATGCTGTAAGGTAGATGAAGTGCCTATCTGTGCATAACTTCATCAAGGGTTGGAACCTCTATAGGGTGTTTACAGTCATGCGAGGTTAAGCTTCGATGGCTCTCTTCAGCTGAAGGTAATATGTATGAAAGAAAACATTCGACTGCCACTGTTTGTTCATATCACTTGAGTACCAAAGGGTAGTGAAATTCACAACAAGTGGATCAAATGGTTCGATATCCGGGAAGGTTGCTCCTTTTGACATCTCCTAGGTAACAGAGGTGATGAGGATCAAGAACCAACTAAAATGAAACTCGTAACCCTGATCCTACACTTAGTAGCAGTCTAGTTCCATTTGATTAACTAGGTACTTCACCCAGTTCATCTGTAGAGCTTCTATGCACTTCCCTATGAGGTCAACAACAAAGCCTGTGACCTGTGTAGGTCCGTTCTTCCTTACTAGATTTCTGGCTATTAACTGGCAAGCTAGGTGTACTGTGCCATTCTGGATGGAGGCTACCTTGTAGCCTCACATTTCCTTTTCAACATCGCCGTATGTATCCTTGATCTTCTGTGCTAGCGTGCAATCTATGTCTTTTCCTGGATAGAACTCTGGCTGGTCAGGTCCTTGCATACTTAATCCTGTGATCCTATGGATCAACGTCGGGTTGACTGTAATACGACGGTCTAGCCATAAGTAACTGCCATGGTAGAAAGAAAGTAATAGCTTGAAACATGCATTCACTTTCTAGTTCCTTTCGAAGTGTGGGATCTTCATTACATTTAACAGGGTGGACTACGCGAGGTTCATCGTCCACGACTGGGGGATTATCTTCAAATTCTTCCCCTTTGTTCTGGTCAGGTATTTAGATGGGGCAAGCATGTTGTGGTTCTTGCGATCTCTGAGGCTAAAGTCACTGAACTTCAATGTTGCAATCTTGTCCTGCTGAGCTCGAACTGTGCGTATCCCAACAATAGAACCATTTGTTGGCACAAGGGCAGACCCAGGTTCAAAGCTACAACAACACACCAAAAAAACCATAACTACCATCCCTTTCAGCAACACCTGCAAAGCAGATGAAGTCTCACCTGAGGTAGAGGCAGGGATGGTTGCAGGACTCCAGTGTCTGCAACCTTAGCTGGGACACATATATGTGATTCTAACACTTAACAAAGCACTCAACAACTACCATTCATCAATATCCAGTCTTTAGTTACATCGCAGTTAAACCCTAATTATAGAACATCACAGTACTAAACAAGATCTAACATCTAGCAGATTCAAGCACTAAGCACATCCACACAGGTTAGATGCAAAAATTACTCTTACCATTAAGCACAAAGCAATAATAGATCTACCTAACATTCATCTATATCAAAGCACTAAGAAAATTAACACATAAACACATCAATACATCGCACAAAGCAAATAAACACAACATGTATGTGGTTCACCCCCAACTTGGGGCTATGTCCACCAACTCTTCATCTTATTTATTATCTTCTTCAATTAGTTACATGCACAGAGCCACAAAAACCCTACTCCGCATAGGATAGGAGATCTGCGTGCACCTTGCCAGATCCACCTTCCCCGAGCTAGTTATAAGCACAAAGCCTTCTTAAAATCACTTGCACTTAGCTCTGCATGTTCTTAGCACACAATAAGCACAAAACCTTACAACTCTTGATCACATAGATCCGATTCTAACACTTAGCCATTCATATCTCTATCAACTTCTTTTATTCTTACATCGCCTAACTACTTATTTATAATTTACAAAATAGGCCTAAGCATGGGTAGACCCATGGGCCGACATCCCATACCCGTTACATAATCCCAAATCCCAAAAAGGGCCCTAAAAGGGGCCAATATCCCGCAATCTCTGTTTCGTCTTGTGCTCCACCTTCGATAGCTTGTCAAAGTCCCAAAATCGGTCAAACATGACCAAGAATCCTCAAAACTTGGTAAAGGGCCAACATTGAGAAACTAGGGGGTTGGAGCCTCCTTCCAATTGCAGCTGGAAAAAAAAGGAAGTTGGTGCTTCCAATGAATGTAATTCTTAAAGAAATATAAGAAAAATCATTCCATGGTTTTCTCTTGCTTTTGGTTTCCACGTAAAACACTGGTGTATTGTGTATGTGTATGATTGTTCATTTGTTCATTGCTCATTATTGGATGATATTTCTACATTGATATAACACTTGGATTATTTGGTTAAAAGATGATTATAATTGATATATTACTGATTCACCCCCCCTCTTAGTAATCCAACAATATATATATATATATATAAATACACAAAAATACAAAATCAAAGAAAATTAACAAAAATATTTTCTTGTCCTGATGTATTCCGTACATAATCAGGTGTAGGAGTATCAATGTGCAACCTAGCTAAGAAGGCTGCATCCATAACACTTGTTTGAGCACATTATCGAGTTGATCTATTCACAAAAGTGTTTTATATCTCCTCTACTTCCTTCTTGGGATAGCCTAGAGCGTTTGCGATGAATGTTTGGAGACTCCCGTCTTGACATCTCGCCTCAATATCTATCCTTTGAAAATTCATAAGTTATAGAAACATTAAATGGAAATACTAAATTTATAACACAAGCATTTAAGCATTTATAACAACTTCAAAGTATCACAGACATATATTGAAAAAACTAGAACAACTATATTTTTTACAATCATTGACAAAAACAATCACTGACAAAACATTTACTTAAAACTAAAACAATAAACAATATCACATGATACATGTTGTTATTATCCTCTTAGATATATGCTCAGAAAAATCTTCAAGGGATCATTGATCAAACCCTCGGGGCAGATCTCATCATGATATATGGAACAAATTGCCAAGAAGAACTTTTAGGGTAAAATATCAATAGAATAACCAACAACATACACAGGTGGCACCAACAATAGAAGAGAATGAAAACATACTCAAGGTGGGATTAGCAATGAGATAAAGAGGATGACGAAAACAAAAAATGGAGGAGGGCGACACTAGCAAGTAGAACGATAATCCCCAAGCAATAACCAAGAAGAGATCTCCAACAAGATGGAAAAGACCAAGAAGAGGGGTCGTAGACACACAATTAAATAATTAAATAATTAAATAATTTAAACAAATAATAGTTTATAGCATAAAATATTTATTGTTAAATCATAAAAATCAACAAGAAAAAAAAATTCAAGAGAAGGGATCCAAAGTCCAGGTAGCTAACTTTCTTTAGGAAAAAGCAAAGAACAAAACAAAAAACCCACACAACAATTAAGGGGGGCATAACTCAAGAAAGGGTGGTTTCAACACAAAGTCAACAATTAAATTCTTCCAAAGTCAAGGAGGATAACTATCTTTAGGTAAAGAACAAAACCAAAAACCCACACAACAATTAAAGGCGACGTAAGCCAAGCAAGGGTGATTTCAAGACAAAGTCAACAATTAATTTCTTCTTGAATGGAAAAATTTCCACATGATTCTCATGATATTTAATTATAATATTTTATCATTGCAACATAAAAGGAAGATCAATAATGGGATTATGCTCTTCTTAACTACTCCTAGGTCTCATGGACCATCTTGGGAGAGAAAAAAATCACACATTATCTCAACTTGGTACTGAACCAAAAACAAAATAAACCAAAAAACCAAAGGAAGATCAATAATGTGATCATGCTCTTCTATGGATGTTATTTAGTTTATACATCTTTTTTTCTTCAATAACGGGACAAGCTCGAATTCAAGCCCGTCCTTCTATGGATGTTATTTAGTTTATACATCTTTTTTTCTTCAATAACGGGACAAGCTCGACCAAGCTCCGCCCCTCAGACTTGACATGTCCACCAATTCTTCCTCATAAGAACCAACATCAATATAGCATTGAAAAACCCCGTGAAAAGTACTCAATGCCTTGAAAAAGAGATAATTTCTATAATAAGCTCTTTCTTCGAGGGGGCAACCTCCACTTACCCCACTTAAATGTTCAAGCAATAAGATGATTCACCGAAAATGTCTCCTTGGTATATATAGGAGACCAGGAGGTATAATTACAACCAATGCCCTAAAGCCCATTACAAATAAAATAACATTACTAATCTAATATGCCCTAAATTAAGGGGTAATAAAATAACATTACTAATCTAATATGCCCAATTAAGGTAACAAATAACATTACTAATCTAATATGCCCCAATTAAGGGTAATGAGCCAATATTAGCTTAACATGCCCTCCCCTTGAGACAAGTGTTGTCCATAACGCTGAGAGTAACTCGATGTTTCTCAGATAAAAGACTCCATCTTCCAAGCCGGAATCTTCAGCTGGTAGTTTCTCCATTTAATGAGATACTCAATGGATCTATTCCTCATTTGGCTAATTCTTGTGTCAGTGATGGTCAGCTCCACATGATTTTTCCTTCCTCAAGTTCGCAATATAGTTTGAACTGATCTTGTCACCTATAACCTTCTTTTAAGCATGAAACATGGAAACTGCGTACTTTTGAAGATGCGGTGCAACCTAATTTGTATGCCATAGTACCAACCTTTTGCACCTTATAAGGTCCATAGTAATTTCATGATAATTCTATTATCCTTCTTGGCTTGATTGAGGGACATCTCGCTTGTATGGTTGTAGTCTTAAAATACTCCACACCTACTTCAAAACATCTTCACTACGATGTTGATCTCCTCGTTGTTTCATGATTCTGCATATGGTCATGTTGTCCTTAAGATTTGGAGAATTTGTTATTGATTCTCGCTGTGATCTTCTACTTCTTGAACCTTATATTTTTTTAGAGAAGAAGTGATGGAAGGAGGGTGGTATCCATAAAGCGCTATAAATGGTGTCATTTTTGTTGCAAGCAGGAATGATGTGTTATACCACCATTCTCGCCAAGGGAAATCCATTTGAACCATTGTGTTTGTTTATCATGAAAGTAATGAAGGTAGCCTTCCGTGACATTTGTTCACTATCTCAGCCTTTGTCCATCATATTGAGGATGATAGGGATGAGCTATGAGCCACCTGAGTACCCAAACAAGAAAATACCTCACCCAAAAATGTCCAAAGAATATGGGACTGGCCACTTACAATAATCTTTGGGTCGCCATGTAGATTTTGAACCTGCCTCCATGAATGCGTGGAAACTGTAATAGATTTGAAGAGATGAGAGAGTGCACAAAAGTGTGCATACTTGGTCGGCCTATCAACAATCACCATGATGACACTCTTCCTTCACTTTGGTAACTCTATGATGAAATCCATGGAAACCTCCTCCCAACGCTGACTTGGGATGGATAATGGTTGTAAAAGACCCGGGTCTCCACTTGTTTCACCTTATTTTGTTGGCAAACCAGCCACATTTCGCCACAAACCTTTGAACATTAGTTTTAAGGCCATCCCAAAAAACTGGCTCTTGACTCTATGGTAGGTTTTCAAAAAATATCGAGTGCCCTTCTACCAGAGAGGTGATGCACCCAATAGTACCTTTTGTTTGAGTTGGGAGTTCTTGGCATAAATATAAGCGATCTTTGTGCCATAGAGAATCATTTTTCCATATAAATGTGTCTGATGCACTGGAATCCTCACAAGAATCCCTTTGAATGAGAGTCCACGCTTTTCGTCATTCTTCCATTCCTCCATTGCTTCTATTATCCAACCCAAGTTGATGATCGAGACTGACAAAGAAAAGACTCCCCAACATCTTCATCCTTTCTTGAGAGTGCATCCTAGCCACAACATTTTTCTTTCCCCTTTTGTAGACGATTTCAAAATCATAGCCCAATATCTTGGTTACCCATTTTGTTGTTCAAGATAGTCTTTGTTCCAAGAAGTATTTAAGACTATCAAGGACTGCTTTTGAACTTGAAGTGCCTACCTATTATTAGGTAAGGACACCATTTTTTTCAATGCATGTAGTATTTCCATCATTTCCTTCTCATAAATGGGTTTGTGTAAGTCCCTTCCCTTGGAGTGGTCGACTTTCAAAAGCCAGCCTTCCCTTCTTGCATTAAGACAACACCGATTCCATTTCTCGGTGGCATCACATTCCACAAAGAAAGGCTTTGTGAAGTCCTGAGTACGTAAGACATCGTATTACATAACCTCAAGTTTTTCAAAATCTTTAGTTGCCTCTCGGAGTCCATGAAAATGCATCCTTCTTAGTTATTAGTACAAGTAGCTGCGCCGCTTTTTCCATAGTTCCAACAAACTTGTGGTAGTAACTGTCAAACCCAAAACTCTAAGATTTTTAATGTTTTGGGAATCACCACCCATCATGGTTTTAATCTTGTTAGGTCTCTACCTTGACACCTTCATGAGATACAATATGACCTAAATACTCTACCTCTTTACCCAAAGAAACATTTGAATGGTTTGGCATATAGTTGTTAAGCCCTTTAGTAGTTGTAGCACTTTTTCAACATGTTGCACATGATCCTCCCAAGATTTGCTATAGATTAGTAGATCATCAAAAATATCAACACAAATTTTTCAAGGAAGGGATTGAAAATGGAATTCATCAACCCTTGAATGGAAGGTGCATTTGTAAGGGCCAAAAGGTAATGACCAAAAATTCATAGTGGCCTTCATGAGTTCTAATGTCGCTTTTTGGGATATCTTCTTCCTTCATTCCTGATCTCATGATACCCTGAATGGAGATCCACCTTTGTGAAATAGATTGCTCCATGTAGTTCATCTAACAATTCATCAATCATGGGAACGGAAAACTTATCTTTAATAGTGATCTTGTTTGAGCTCTCTGTTAATCTGGACACATACAACATGAACTATCTTTTCTTGAATACCATTACCACTGCAGAGTAGGAACTTTTGGCTAGGTCTAATAATGCTAGCCTTTAACATTTCTTCAACCATGCTTCAATTTCACTCTTCCTCAAGTATAAGGGTATCCAGATGGCCTGATGTTAGAGGAACACTCCCTGTGAATTAGGTGAATTTCATGATCATGATTTCGAAAGGTGGGAGACCTTTTGGGAATATCTTCAAATTTCTTTGGAATGCTTTATCAATGATCCTCCTTTGGAGATCTTGAGGAATAGATATTTAGATGTTTGAACATCTAGTGAGCATAGTTGTGAAATAATGCCTTGATGCCCCTTTTCAATACACCTTTGTCATAAGCATTAGAGCTTATCACCTTACCAAAGCTTCCCCTCGGTGGATAATTTTCAACTCAATTTCTTTTCCTTCTAATAAAATTTCATGAAAAGTTCTTGAAAATTAAAGTTATTGTTCCTAATGATTGTAACCATTGATTCCTAGTACAACATATGCAATTCACCCATGTAGTATAATCATTGAATATTCATTACATATTCCCCATAGTAAGATTGATCTTATTGTGATTTTCCCTATAAATTGATAGTTCCTCTATCCTAATCATTACTTGAAACTCATACTGATATATAAAGTAATTGAGATATTTGGCTAATTTTTGGTGAATGAAATTATGAGTACCCCCATAATCAATTAGGGACTATTACTTTTTTCTTTTGATGTATCCTTCGACTGAGGGTCTGAGGAGTGCCAATACTAACCAATGCATTACACACGATATCTGACAACTCTTAGACTAAATTGTTCTTACTTTTCATCTTGAGATGGTTCTGGTTCTTGTTCTTCTTCCTTTTCACACAATCTATGTAGAATAATTCCCTTCTCACCACACTTATGTCCCTTAATCGTAATTCTTAGTTTGCCACAATTAAAGCATAAACCTTTTGGCTTTTCTCTTTCCCTCCAATTGTTGAGGTGTCAACCTTGTAGGTTGAGGTGTTTTAGGAGAAGGAGCATTGTTCTCTATAGATGTTAGGATAGGTCCTTCAGCAGCCTAGCCATATTTTTATTTTCACATTTCTTTCCACCTTAAATGCATTCTCCAGACGATTTGGGTTCCCAAAGGCGAACCTCATGTTGAATGTTATCCTTTTAAAGTCTTCATGCATACATCAATAAAGTGCTCATCCGAATATCGTTACCTTTATATTCAAATCTTTGGAATTTCTCACAAGCTCGGTAACTCCAACCCTTTGCTTGAGAGATTTATCAATTCACAAAGAAAGTATTGCTCCTTGTATCCTCATATTGTGCTATCATTTCTTCAAGGAAAATTTTCCAAGTGATGAGTAATTTGCGAAAGAACAAATCCATCGCATACCATACAAATTGATTAGGGTTCTAAATATATGAAGCAATTCATACCTTTTCTGTATCTGGCACATTATAATCAGCACTGTTCATCCGGCATCCATGTGGGATTGGGTCCCTATCAAACTTCCTCATGTCAATCTTAGGAATGTGGTTATCTTCAAACCAAAGTTGGAGTTTATCCATTCTTGATTCAATTCCTCTCCTTTGTGTCCACATCATGAATTCCCTCATGGGATGCATTTTCACTTTCAGGTGTCTTCTCCGCTACTTAAAAAGTTTCAATACTCTCCATGATCTCCCTTTAAACCATCCATCTTGGTAATCCAACTTAGCTTCCATTGGAATCCATCTTAGTATCCAACTTAGCTTCCTATTGAATCCATCTTAGCTCTGTAATGAATCCATTTCATTTTGTAGTTCATTTATGTCCCTACACATTTTCACCTCCATCAAGATTCCAAGTAGGGATTCTCTCGGAGGCTTATTTGGTGTAGAAGTTCCCTTTGGGTGGCATGTTGGCCAAGTATCACTTCTTAAACAATTATGCTAGACAATATTTCTTCAGATGTATCTCCAAAGTTTCGACCCTTCTGTGTATGAAAATTTCTCTTATGTATTTCTTTGATATTTCTTCTCTGCAATTCCATAGGTCTGATCAAAATTGGATGTGCCAAGTGGAATTTACGGTAACTTCCCCACAACTTGCTGATTTTTTTCCTTTCCAGGAGATCTCACTTGTATAGTGTGCCCCGCACAAAATAACTGATATAAAATTTTGAAACTCACACCCAAAATACTACAGGATGTCCACGATCCAATGAAACTAGTCCCACAGAATTTGGATACTCTAGGAAGAAGTTATGATTTTTTTACCTGGTACACCTTCTTGAGACTAGTCAATAGGACTAGTCAGATACCCTATCTTACACAGGGTGTATCTGCAAATTTAAGATGAATCGGAAGCTGAAATTTTTACCACAGATACATTACTAATTTTTGTAAATGTCCTCTATATTTTAGGGTTTGAAACATTACAGAAAATGTTTTATAGCAAAAATTCTGCAATGACTCATTTCAGGATGATTCCAGAACCCTATCTTGTACAGGCTGTATCTCCAAAAGTATAAGGCCTCAGGAGATGAATTTTGAACCCAACGTACCTTGATCCGTCTTCTAAATATATTCCAAGATGTTCCTTTTGAAACTTTGTAGAAACAAAGTTATAGCGAAAATGCCATGGTGTCTAAGATTGAGCAACGAAACCCCAAGACCTTGAGCTCTGATACCATATGTTAAGAACCAAACATCAATATAGCATAGAAAAACCTCAGGAAAAGTACTCAACACCTTGAAAAAGAGATAATTTTAGATAATAAAACAAAGTTATAGTGAAAATGCCATGGTGTCGAAGATTGAGCAACGAAACCCCAAGACCTTGAGCTCTGATACCATATGTTAAGAACCAAACATCGATATAGCATAGAAAAACCTCAGGAAAAGTACTCAACGCCTTGAAAAAGAGATAATTTCAAATAATAAGCCTCTTTGAGGGGGCAACCTCCATTTACCCCACTTAAATGTTCAAGTACAAGATGATTCAAAATGAAAATGTCTCCTTGGTATATATAGGAGACTAGGAGGTATAATTACAACTAATGGCCTAAAGCCGACATAAATAAAATAACAATACTAATCTAATATGCCCCAATTAATGGGTAATAAATAACATTACTAATCTAATATGCCCCAATTAAGGGGTAATGAGCCAATATTAGGGCTTAACACTTTCATCCCATCCGATAAACATATTATACCTCTACTTGTCTGTGTTCGATATCATCTAGGTGTTGTTGTGTCTTTGTTTTTAGTCTATTGTGTCTACATCCTATTGTGTGCATAAATTATTATTTTATAGGAGGTTCAGGCCTGTCCCTATACATGGGCATGGTTTGACCCTGTTCATGTACAGGGAGATGCCCGAATTTGAGCCTGTCCATGTACATGGACAGGGCCAAAAATTTCCCTATCCATGTCCAGGGACATGCCTGAATACGAGCCTATCCTTGTACATGGACATGGCCGAGTTCAACCCTGTCATCCCATCCGATAAACATATGATACCTCTACTTCTCTATATTATAAGGTCTAGTTGTTGTTGTGTTTTTTTTTTTACTCTATTGTGTCTACATCTTATTATGTTCATAAATTATTAATTTATAGGAGGTTCGAGCCTGTCCCTGTACATGGACAAGGCCATATTCGGCCCTGTCCATGTACAAGGATAGGCCCAAATTTACAAGTTATGGGGGTTAAATAAGGACGTCTAACCACCTATGAGCAGGTTGTACCTCTCTTTTCTCAGCAACTCATGGGTTTGTGAGGGCCGTCCCTTTCTTATCAGCAGACTGTGGGTTTAGCACTGGTAACTTTCTTTTCTCAGCCACAAATTCATCATTTCAACTCCAGATTTAAAAGACAAAGAGGCTGGGTTCAACATGTGGACTTGAAGGACCTTTGGATGCCAAGGAAAATGCCTAAATCATCATATTCTAAAAGATAAGGGAAACTGATATGCGTTGTCACATTGCAAATCTGTTGGTTGGATTAACATCAACTGGTATTTCAGACTACAGAGCTACTGGGAGGATCTTTCTCATGTTATACATTGAAAATAACACACATATAACCTCCCTCTTGGGCGCCACAACAACCATACAATGATATATAAATATTGTTTGCAAAATGTTTGAGATTATTAATGAATGAAATAACTCATAATTGTGTATCAGTTTAGATATCATTGTTTGTACATAGGCCTCACAAGTGTGTTTACAGGTTGTCTAAAAAGGGACCATTCCAACACATCTCTTGCTACATATTCTTGGACACCTACACCAAGGGTATTATAGGTCAACAATAAAGTATATATAAATTTGTGTTTGCTGAGTTTTTTTGGGTATGTGTTATATTCTTTGCACAAGTAGTAGTGTTTGCGTTGCGTCAGGCGCACAAGGGCATTAGAAATTTTTTTCTACCTCAGGAAACGTGTCACATATTTAGGTGGTTTTTTGACACATGGTTTTTTTCCGATGGTTTTCTATTTCCAGTTAAGGAATTAGGGTTGTTGATTAATCCAGGTCACTGGGTTAGGGTTTTGGATGCCACTGGCTCCTATATGTATATTGTATTGTAAACAATGTATTATGATAAATGACTATAGAATATGCTGGTTTTCCCGGTTTGGTTTTCCAGGGGAAAATCTTTGTGTAATGTTTGTATTTGCCATTGTATATTTTCTGTTCTTTTACTGAAAATCTGTTTGCAGTAAATATTGTACAAGGTTAAAATCTACATTTGGTATCAGATCTTTGTTGGCTTCAAGGGGATGCCTTTGTGGTCAAAGTTTTGGCTCGGGATTGTGATAATCCTTGTTACAGTGGGAGATCCATGGTATTGAGTTTTCAGGTGAAAAGAAGTGGAAAGCAATTCGAAAATGGAGATTGAGAAGTTTAATGGGAAAAGTTTTGAGCTTTAGAAGCTCAAGATGGAAGATCTGTTGGTGGACAGAGATCAATGGATTGTGGTAGATCCAGGTACTGCACCTATAGGAACTTAAACAAATGACAGGAAAAAGTTGGATCGCAAGGCAAAGACCACAATCCGATCGTGCCTCTCAGATTCAATATTACTAAATGTGTCAGAGGAAGCTACAACCAAGGATTTATGGGAAAAGTTGGGTAAGTTGTATTAGCCTAAGTCCCTAGTAAACAAACTATTCTTGAGAAAGAAGCTATATAACCTGAGGATGAGAGATGGAGACTCGATGGCAGAGCACTTGAATGCCTTCAATACTATGGTAAGTCAATTAATATCTGTTGATATTAAAATTTCAGATGAAGATAAATGTATTAGTTTACCGTGTTCTTTACCAGACTCCTGGGATAGTCTGGTTGTGGCCATAGGTAGTAATAAAACTGCATTGAATTTTGATGAAGTGGTCTCATCCTTGTTTTCAGAGGATATGATACAAAATAATATGGAAGGATAGAGAACATATGCATTATTTGCAAGAGGACATTCCCAGGAAAGAAATAGATCTAATTTCTCAAGTGGGAGATCTAATTATAAGGGTAGATATAAATCTCCCAGAAAGTTTGTAAAGGTATGTTGGAGATGTGGAAAAGAAGGGCACTACAAGAAGCAATGTAGATCCAAATTTGAGAAAAATAAGGGATATGAAGAATCTACTTCTACAGAAGAAAAGACCTCCAATGAAGAAGGAGGGGATGTGAACTTGGCTTATTCAAGCACACATGCTTATCATGAGGCATGGTTGGTTGAATCTGGTGCATCCTTTCACATGAATCCCCACAGTGAGTGGTTCTACGAATATGAAAGGTATGATGGAGGTAATGTTTTCTTAGGTGATGATTCGACAACCAAAATCATAGGATGAGGAAAATTCAAGTTGAGGCTCATAGATGGAAGGATTAGAACACTTCTTGGTGTTCTACACATCCCAGGTTTGGCTAGAAATTTGATTTCTGTAAGCAAAATGGACGATGCAGGGGTAAAAAAAATATTTGAAAAGGAAACCTGCAGGATGGTTTGAGGAGCAATGGTGTTGCTGAAGGGAGTTCGGTTTGGAAATCTGTATAAGCTGCAAGGAAGCACTATTTGATCCGAAAAGATCTTTTAATGACCGTGGTTGAGTTTTTAATTGCATGCGTTAATTAACCATTTAAGAAGCTCAATGAAAGAGGATGAATTTAATGAAGGAACATAGCAGCCATAAAACACTATACAGATCTGAACTAAAGCAATAAGAACAACAAACCATAACAAGAGAAGTGATAACGGAGTTCAACAAAAAATTGCCTACGTCTCCGGGCCTTTGTCTCAGTGGGGGAGGCTTCTTTATTTCTGTTCAAAAGCTCAAAAAGTACATCACAATAGTGCCATTAGGCTATAAGATTGATCTGGTCATGTTCTTCCAGATCTCTAGAACCCAACAGAAGAAACGACACACAAAACGGATGACCGAAGCTCCCAGAAATGGCCCGCAAGTGTCTGCTCCTCAACAACTTCCCTGCATAAAAATGGCTTTGGCTTGGCTTCCCTTCAACATAAATCTACTCTGACTATCCCCCATGGTCTCAAATAGGCCTGGTTTATATAGATATGAAGTTGGTTATCCATCCTCAACTTCCTCCCAAAATCTAGCCTAAAAAAGAGCCCAATATGTCGCAAAAATGTGCAAGATCCATTAAATCTGCTTAAAAAATCATTAAAAAATCACTAATATATGGTGAAAAACCCACATTTGTGCAAATATAGGGCTAAGCCCCCTAACTGAGTGTGTGCCCCTGGTCTTATGGTGCTCTGCATGGGATCAGGGCTCAAAATAGGGCGCCTTAAGTGGGCTAAGCCCCTTCTCATGCGCACCCCTCCTATTTTTATGGGATATCCCCAAGATACTTGGGTTGGGGCTTATCCCCTTGTGTGCCCATACACCTTTACAATACACTTTAATAAAATTAAAGATGGTTATATTTAATAAGCACCATGAAGGGCCCATTGGTAAAAAGGACTTTGGCCAAGTCTTGGGCACCTACCAAGAGGTCATGGGTTCAAATCCCATGAGCTCCATAACATTTTTCCATATGAACCCATTGACCAATCCCATGGTGCCACGTGGTAGCCCATGACTGGGCCACATGGCATCAAACAATTTGTCAATAAAGTGCCACATGTCAACTACTGGGTGGATCCTTGTCACTGTCCAGTCACCTTATGCTGGACTGCCACTTGTTGCCACTTGTCTTTGCCATGTCAGTACTGCTGATGTCATGCTGATGTCATCATTTGACTAGACCTGTTGACGTTTTGCCTGTTTGGGAAAATGGTCAGAGTACGATAACTCTCGCATACAACATCCATTTGAGAAAGTAAATATATGGCTGGAATCGGGAGAACAAGACAGATGCAATGGCATTGTTTTAGTCGAATTCTGAGCACTTTCAGTTTTGAGCCTTTTTGAGCCCTGTCAGCCTCCTGGATCCGATTCTGGATCACTATTAGTAATGGGTGCTATAGTTCCATTATTCCTGATATTGGAGTTGAAGAAGAAAGAACTCCTACAGTCTCTGGAGAAAAGGTTATGCTATGGCAACAAAGACCGGGGCATATCAGAGAGAAGGGTCTTCGAATACTATATGGTAAAGGTATGGTTGAAGGTATGTCTAATTGCTCTCTGGATTTTGATTTTTGTGAACATTGTCTATATGGGAAGAAAAATCGAGTAAGATTCCCCTCTAGTGCAACAAGGGAAGAAGGAATTTTACAACTAGTTCATAGTGATGTTTTTGGACCTGTGTCGGTCCCATCATTGGGAAAATCTGTGTACTATGTCTCATTTATAGATGACTTCTCGAGGAATGTTATAACCCTAAATTGCACCACACATTCTTACCTGGAATCAGGCCAGCTTATATCCCTTCCTTGCCAAGGCCATGCTGAACAAACTCTTGAAAAACCTCTTAAATCCAGTAACCCGCGCCCTAACCCATTCTTGGGCGTTGGAGCAGTAGCCGAGGGTGGTATACTGCTGCGCGCATTGGAATGCTGTCATTACTATTACGTTTACCTAACAAGCTAAAAGCGGAAGAAGTTGCCGATAGTGTTGAAAAGATTTTGGTCAGTTAAACTTTGGAACTCCCAGCCATTACGTGGCGAGAGTTCATCGAAACCAGCTCCTTCTAGCCTATAAAGAAGGGGTGGGGGTACCCCTATTCAAGAGGAAGGGGAAAATCATAGCAAAGAAACTACGCCCAATTCAGAATCCGTTTGTCAACCCTTTAGCCTTTCCTCAAGCTTTAGGAGAATTCAAAGCAAAGTAGTTGGAGGACAAAGAGGAGGAGCCTAGGATCGGGATCAAGGAGCGGTGGTAGGTCTCAACTTTTGTAAGTTGGTTCACTTTAAATAATAAAGAACCACATCCCAATTACTATCAGTCTTATATGTTTTATTTGATTGATGCTAAATCTCTAACCCTCTAGTAGAAAAAATAGCATGCATCGCGTGGTGTTTTTGTCTTGATTGCGGGATCTCTTTTTTGGAAGGGAAACTGACAAGGAGATAAAATAGCGGAGGATCTACGCAAGCGTCGATAAAAGGTTGAAGTTAGGTTAACTTTCCATGTTTGCATGTGAAAAGAGGTTTTGGAGTTTGGGGTAGAAGGTTAAAAGTAATTTCTTAAGGGTCATGATGCGCGTGAAGTTTAAGCCTAGCTTGTTAGCGAGGTCCGTGGGAATTATAATTTCCCCACAACAAAATTGGTGACTCCACTTTGGGGAGATTTACTCTTAGAGGGTTTCTGGATTTCTTTAAAGGTTTTGGGTAGTTCAAAGAAGTAGAGTTTCTATTTCTTTGTTTGTTTGTTTTCTACTAGGTCAGATTCCAAAGCTAGAAGGGAACTTGGTTCATAATACCAGTTTTTCCTTGAATATTTCTTGACATTTATTATGGGACCTACACCGAGGAGGTACCGCAGCTGACTGCGAGGAAGGCCTACGCATGTAATCCAGCACCTAACCTTACGCTTGTATTACGTTTGAGCAACATTTGCCGAGGTTTTGGTAAAGCATTTTAAAGATTAGAAACGAGAGGCGATCTCCTCTTCCATAAAGTTTACTTTCTGGGGGCACTACGGATCTGTCTACCACGGAATCTGGCGGTTTAACATCTTGTTTTCAGTCTACCTTATCGTGTTTGTTATCTTTTGCATTCGACCTTTTACATTTAAAATAGAAACGTCAAAGCCTTTTAGAGACCACAGTTTGTCAATACCGAGGAGCCTTTTCGAGTCACGGAAGCTTCCACGTAGTATGTCATTTTAATGCTTGGATTTTTATATAGACCAGCGACACAGTTTAAAAGTTTAGCCCTTGAGTACCAGCCTTGGCTTCAGTATAACTCGACAGCGTTTTACCGCAGCGTCTTTGTTTTCGATGACGATCATGAGCCAGTTGGTTGCCTTTTCGACTGGGTGGGAACCAATCATCCCCTCTATGGTGAGGAGAGTGTTCCTCTCGAGGTTTTGAGTCTAAGGGCTTCAATTGACGGGTTAGGGCCTCTTATCTTTAGCCGGTGTTTTATTAGTTGATGTTTTGATAGAAAGAATAAAGAAAAATTTTGTTTTATGGTTTTGAGACAAGTGTTAGAATCGGTTAACTTTCTTGGTGCTTTTAAGCGTCTTTGCTTTCGATTCTTTGCTTGCGATCTGTTCTTTAAGCTAGAGTTTTATTTTAGTTCTCTTGGTTTTGTGCCTTCGGCATTTTCCCTTTTTTGCGTCATTTTGCAATTAAATAATTTTTCTCTTGTTTTTCATTTCTTCTTGGTTTGAAGATTGTGTTATTTCCGGTAGCTAGGAAGAAGTCTTTTTCATAAAGTTTTACCTTTGCATTTAGAGTATAAGTAGCTCGCGATTTGAGTGAAATTACTTGGTGTTTGCTGCATGAAATCTTAGGAAGTTGAGAAGAAGTCTTTCTTCGAAAAGTTGTTGGTTTTTCATTGTTTGTAAAGTTTTGTTTCCAAGCATTTTCTTGTTCATTACGCTTTGAGTCTTTACACACCATCGGTTTCACTTTCCTTTCTTGTGACTTAAAAATCCATTAAAAGGAAATGCTAATTAAAAATCAATTAGACTTTTTGTTTGTAGGGTGCATACACTATTTCGGGACTAGGGCCTTAGGAATGAGTTGGAGAGTAAATTCTCAGAGAGCCATAGAACCAAACATTGAATTACATGTCGATAAGAGTGTAGAAGTCCGATTCTGAGAAGGATTATCCCAGGGACCCCTCTAACCTGTGAGGGGCTAAATGCGAGGGTCGTGGGAAGGGTAGTGGAATAGCCTCCAAGATGGACAGTAGTGGAGAACATATCGAGGGTTTGTTGAGGGATTTCGTCGTTTGCTTTTTCCATGGGGCTTCATGGGTTTCGAATCCGTTAGAGGTCCTCATTTTTCTTCCCGGACCATTTTATACCGATACCCTCCAGCGGGTCTGCGAGACTTGATACCACTGCTCATTGTGGTCACACCGACCCCTATCATTTGTACCAGCTTGGTATTTGTTCAAGTCTTGGAAAACTAGTTGTAATCTTTTTCTAGGGACCTACGGTGTGAGGGGTATACGTGGTACCTAGGACAAACATCGGGCCAGAATTTGTAGAGTATACCCGAAGGGGTCTTAATTATTCGAGTTTCACTTGCAATGGTAAGTTTATCTAGTGTTGGTTGTTGTAACTATTCTTCCCAATAGTTTAGTCATTGCTTGTTCTATCTCATAGGGGGATTCTTTTGAGTGTCTTCTTGTTTGTTCGTGTAGGATACCTTAGCGTGTCATGAATGTTCTCACACAGTGGGATTGAGCTCCCTCTCCGGTCCACGAGGCTTAAGGCACTGCTTAGCGGTTATCTTGGATCCACCCACGCGCCATCATTGGTGGAAGCTGAATAGCGAAGGGTCTTTGAAGCAACGGTTTCAAACCATTGAGCCGAACAACTCTTGGAGAATCAACCGCAAATATTGGTAGTTGAAACCCCATCCGATACTTAGTCGGAATGTTATTGTGCAATTCAATTTCGAGGAACACTGTCACGATTGCCTAACGATTGATGGAACCAAGCTCTGATTGCGCTTCCTCACGAGATTCTTCCATTCCCATCACCACATTGCTACCACGGGAAGCTTCTCCTAACTTGCCTTTGTCGGTAGTCCAGGCCACTACCATGGTCACCGGTATGACTACGTCATACAGTGGGCCGGAACCCACATCTATTGCGGCAACCACACCTCCTTACACCCGGTGCAGCAGGGCCCTCTGTTTTCATCACGGTGTTATGCCCCTGGATTGAGGTACAAGTCTGTACTCGCTTCTCCTTTACATGCACGGTCACAGAGTCTAGCAGCTCCTGCGCAAGGTCAGCTTTGGGGGCTTCACGTCGCAGTGCTTTCCTACAGCGGAGGTCATATCCTCCTTAGGTCGCCAAGCGGTGGATTGCGTAGGTAGTCCATGGGAAACACCGCACCTGCGAGTCCATTTGGAGCCGAGGCAAAAGAGACACTAGCAAACTTCGGTAGTGGGTTCATCACCGTTTGTTTGGAAGGGATGTTTGGTAATAACACTTTAGCATCCACTTTCCCATCACGGGGCACACCTATTTTTGGGCAGTCTACTCCAGCACATGGTACTATTCCTACATTTGGGGGCACTATACTCTACGAGGACCTTGGAACTTGGGACAAAGGATCCATTCCCTTCCTACGGAGATAATGGATTGCAGGGTGAATTCTTTTCTGATCCCGATGGAAACCCTAGAGCGATTCTGTACCTCTCCCTCGAGGCCAGGCATGGGGTATCCTTCCCAAATTCCATCAAATACGATGAATGCCAACATCCTATGTCCTTCGCGGGGAATCAACCAATGATGTCTCCTCATATACCACAAAACCATACGGCACTTCGGGGCCATGGTTTCTACCCGAGTGGACTGACAACCAAACTTTCTGTCGGCGGTGCCGGTCAAAGCTCAAGACCCTTTTATCCGGCTATCGTGACAACCTAAACTACCATTCTTGGTGGCGTTACACTTGCCATGAGGCGGTTGTTAAATGATCCTATCTATCCCGATCCAGCGTTGGCCTCCTATGCCCATGAAGTTGCCTTCAGACATCCAAAAGTTCGAGGCCAAACTAGCGAGGATCCGGTGATCGCGTGACTACTTTCCATCTCTGGTATTCATCTAACTCACTGAAATATAACTCCGTCCAGTTGCGATTATTTCCAGCTAGCACTCTTGGGGTTGCACCGAAATGGTACATAGAGCTTGTCGTTCACGATATTCTTCTTTTAGCCGAGCGGCTATAGCCTTCCTTAACCATTTCCAGAGTTACACGTGAGATCTGTAGCGAACCGCAGCGAGCTACCTTAATTTTGAGTGAACCGTGGACCCTTATCTTGACCATATCGAGTAGCGCAGCAAAGAGTCTAATCAAAGGTACGGTTCCACTAGCATTCGCTAATTGGTTCCTTAAGTGTTTGGTACCTTAGTTATCCAAAGATGTCGCAATTTCAGGGGTTTTCTCTGAGGAAGGTGCCATCATGAGGGCTCAGCAGGTTGAGCTTATCTATTCTCGGTCGGTCTATTATATAACATCCTACGGATGCACCATGATCAATTACGGATAAAACTGAAGTAGAGGGCGGACCACATGCCGTGGTATCGTTGAAGTTCCCGAGCCTGAAACTAAGCTAGATGAGCAATTGACAAAGTAGTGCAATAGTTATCTATCAACACTCAACATTAGCGGACTACTTCTTTGGTACTCCTCCCACTAAGCGTCGGAAGTACGCCGTGTAGGCGATGGCAAAGGCCACTAGCGGTAGGGGAGAAACAAGCGCCAAAGAAGGGTAAAGGGATGAGAAACCCATGATAATGATGGCAAGGGCACCGCGAGGAAGGTGAAAGGGTATCCACGTGCAGCTTGTGTCGCGAGGAAGACCATAACCATCTATGTCCTCGACTACCCGGAGGCCGAGGAGATTTAAATCACACAACAACAACAAAGTCGTGTTGACTAATCCCCTTCGGCATGGGAAAATTTGCTCAAATCTGGTGGTTCAAAGAGACACCTTACTCCTCTGGTGCTAATTCCTCATCATGAGCATTATATATGGTTAGAAATTGATGCTTTAATACTTGACTGCGTATACGAGATATAACAAACCAAGTGTTTCTGAGAAGGGTAAAGAAGCGAGATCCCATCTCTTCTCTGGTCGAAGATGTTGGGTGAAACAATGACATGCATCCCAAAAGGTGATTTCAAGAAATATTCTCACAATCTAAATGCGAGGGCCTCCCAGAACTATTCTGCGGTGGAAGATTTATCACAAAGCCTTATTATATGTCCACTTTGGAGGTCCTCCAAAGTTTCCATTCTCATAGGAAAGCCTTGTTAACCACTTTATGATCTACAAAGTGGTTAACAAGGCTTTTGGGTACCATCATGTTAGATACGGCCGACTTGAAACCTCGTTTACCTTACCGATAGAGTGTTTAAGATAGTATTGGCTCATCCCATGAAAACTTTACATGGAATATCTTCCCTTACGCGGTGGTAGGCGAGGGTGCCGACTTGTGTTATGTCGTTAGCATCTTTGGAAAGCCATTGGTCAACTGAGTTTTCTCCATCACCTACTCTTCTCATTGCGTTCGATGGTTGTTCTTTCCGACCTCATGGCATCATTCCTTCTTTCCACATGCTGTCGCGGTTAGGGGAAAGGCGTATAGCATTCAAGAGTAGAGGTAGTTGATGCCCCATCGACTACAATATATATTGTTAGGTAGTAGTTGGAATTATGCAATGCAAGAAGTGGTCGCTTCTGATTTAAAGATACTTGTTGTTTCCAAACGAGGTCCGGATAGTGACCATAGATCAATTGTCCTTCTCTAGACGTGACCCAACTTTGGGGGCATCCAGTTCCCATGATTATTAATCCTCAAGCGGTGTGATCAGCGTAGAGTTGGCTTATTGCCCATATTTGATGGGTATTTTTGATTACCCACCTCCTCATGACGTTGTCAAGTTTATATCTAATCACTACAAGGTTGAGATTTTTCATGTTTCATCGTTCCACCGCGACTTACTTTGAGGATTCATGGATTCTTCCTTCCCCATCCCGGTCCGCGATGGATGAGACAGGTCACTCTGGCATGTCTATGCCCTTGTTAGACTTCAGTAGCGTACTCTTTAGTCCAACAAGATTGACTAAAACGTCCGACTCCGCACAAGAGTTGGATCCACTTCGAAGCATATTTGGGCTCATGGTTCTCTTGCCAACATCGATTCGTTGGGTGAATCTTGCCGGATAGAAGTAATGGAATAAAGGTAATGAATCGGACAAACCTTGGAAGAGATCTTCATCCACGGATCATATTTCCTCCAGTTAAAGTAGTCGAGTGAGGAGAATTCCCTTGCTATCACCATGGCCGGAGATTATGTGTCCATTAACCTCTGCTTCTGAGGGAAATTTATCGCGGGGAAATATGGCGACTATCAGCGACACTATACCTAGTAACATCTCCAAAACCACAGCGTCATGGAGAATGTCTTCATTCGAGATGACTTTCTCCCGAGAGTTTCATATTTACACGGATCTTTTTCAAAGAATTCCACGACATCTTTTCCTGGTCTTATGAGGGATGCGACATCGACTCACAAAGTGTCGATCATGGGCTACTGCTTGTTTTTTCAAGCTCGCTTTGAGACCCAAAGAAACATCCGAAGAAATTTGTATTTATGCTTTACTGATCTGTTGGATTAAGCGAGGAAAAAGTAGCCATTACATGATCTTCTTTAAGCCCTTTCAGGACTTCTTTAAAATTGAAAATATTGTTGATTGACCTTGTTTTCTTTCACACTTGTTAAAATTGTCCGGAAGAACATTCCCTTAAAAGGTCTCCTTTTAAGCCCTTTTCGGATGCTAAAAGATATGAAAGATTGCCGAGGAGTGATCTTGTACAGTCTTTCACTCTCGTTAAGCTGAAATTTGAAGTCCAAAATCTATCCGGCGGTAGTTTACCCCTTTTTAGGTTCGTATGGTCAAGCGTAGTCGAGGGAATACTCTATTGAACTCCAGTTCTTTTGAAGAGTATCCTGAGGTATAATTTTATTCCCTTTTACCGGGCACGAGGGGACTAAATTTACGAAAAGAAACCCCCCAGGAGTCCATGGTTAAGCTCTTTTAGAGGACTCCCTAAAATTGAAAGATTGCCCAGTGACCTTATTCTTTCATACTCGTTAAAAGCGGTCTAGAAAAACATTCTAATGAGTCCATGGATTAAGATTTTTGGAACTCCTTAGAGTGAAAAATAGTTGAGTGATATTGTCCTTTTCACATTCGTTAAAATGGTTTTTGAATTGACGTCTAATGCGGTGCTAGTTTATCCCTTTTTGAACCGACTAGACTATTGTGTGAAAAGGTACCCCAATGGAGTTTCAGCACATGCTTTTCAGACTCTCTAAATATGAAAAATCACCGAGCTTCTTCTCACGAAAGGCTCGTTAAAGTTACATCGAAGGACTTTACCATTTTGTGTTCTATCAACCACATTTTGCATCCTTTACCCATCAGCCTAGTGATAGTTTGCCTTTGCATCTTAAAACCAACTGGCCCACTGGAGGATTTTTTCCCAGTATCATTCCCTAGAACATCAATCTTGTCCTTGTGCCTTGAGTTGTATGTTTGCTATACTCGTTCCTCCATCGTAACATAATATTCCTTTATTCTTTTCAAAGTAATCCAAAGAACAAAAATCAAATATACCACAAAGAGAGGATGGGAAAAATTATTTTCTTTATTGGCGACATTATGAGTCACCCTTGGATGAAGCACATCTATGGTTTGATTCTAAATGGGACTATGGGATGTGAATGCGACCAGCAGGAAGTTGTTCCTGCTAGATTGAGTTGTGTCCTCCTTAGTTTGGTTACTCTTCAAACATATGGAGAGTTTACGTTACCCTCTGTAGACATATGATTAACATATATGATGCCCAAGTCTTATCGCAGCCGTGCTATTGTCCAAGGAAGTTTTTTTACTTAACCTGAGTCGGCCACGCCGCAATATGTCTCTTGTCAGCATACCCGGCCACCCTGAACGCCCAATCAAGTCCTTGCTCAAAAAATCATTGAAGTTCTATGGATGATCATCAATATCAAGAGTCATAGCAAATGAGTTGTCGAAGACCTACGGAGTAGTCTGTTGATACACTCATATTTACACTCTACCCAGGTTTTACAGAGATTTTTGAATTTGTTGCTTTCATTTCTGGAAATTACATCCATCAAAGCCAAATGAAACGGGAGATGGATACTCTATCATATATCTTTTACGATTTGAGATGTAGCTCTAGCTTGTGTATTGTTCATGACTACTCTTTATAGTTATTTGACATGGATCTACAATGTATTTGATTGGTAAGCCATGGTTCTGATTTATCGAGGCATGGGTATGCATTTCGGTGAGACATTTGATATTTTACTTGACTGACACGATTCCCCGATTCACGGGCTCACTCATTCGGCATATCCCAGTCTGAGGATTGGTAAAGAATTGACAATGTATTTCGGCCATCGGATGTTCTTGACCTCACACATTAGGGGGCATCTATTATAACCCTAAATTGCACCACGGATGCTTACACGGAATCAGACCAACTTATATCCCTTCGCGCCAAGGAGCCAATGTGAACAAATAGCAAAGAAAACCTACCAAATCAAGTAACCCAGCACCTAACCCATTAAAGTAGCGTTGGAACAGCGAGGCATTATAGTACAGCAAGGTTGGGCAATGCAGCCCCTCGATAGCATTTACCTAATAAAGAAGCACAAAAAGGAAAGTTTCCGGCCAAGCGAAAAGTTTTGGGTTAGTTAACTGGAACTCCCGACCATGCATGGATGAGAGTTAGATCCAAAACCAACTAACTCCTTCTAGCCTATAAAGAAGGGGGAGGAATTTACTATTCAAGAGATGAAAATCATAGCAAAGAAACTACGCCCAATTGCTTTGAAGTCCGTTTTGTCCAACCCTTTAGCCTTTCCTCAAGCTTTAGGAGAGTTCAAGCAAAGCGAGTTGGAGGGACAAAGAGGAGGAGGAGCCTAGGATCGAGGATCAAGGGAGATGATGGCCGATCTCTATTATAATTGTAAGTTGATTCATCTTGAGATTAATAAAGAGAATTTTTCCCGTCCCAATGCACGGAGTCTTATATGTTTTTATTTGATTTGTAGCAATCTCTAACCCTCTAATAGTAGAACAATAGCATGCATACATAGTTTTTTCTTGATTGCAGAATCGTTTATTGGAAGGAGCAGCAGAAGAAAAAGGGATAAAGCTGTGGAGATCTACATAAGCGTCGATAAAAAGTTAGTAGGTTTTTTCCATGCTTGTATGTGAAAGGGGTTTTAAGTTTTGGGTTGTAGGTTTAAAAGTAATTTCTTAAGGGTCTTGATATGCATGCAAGTTTAAGCCTTAGCTTGTTAGTCCGTGGGGTATAATTTCCCCACAACAAGGAATACTTGGATGTATTTCCTCGGAAGAAATCAAAAGTCTTTGAAAGGTTTAAAGAGTTTTAAGGCTCTTGTTGAGAATCAAACCGGAGAAAATAATTAAGTTGCTAAGGACATATAATGGCCGGAGGGATTACGGATTGAATTTGAAGAGTTACATAAGAAGTCGCGATTATAACAAAGTGAAGACCTCTTTTGAATATACACCTCAACTAGCGAATGGATTTGAAGAAAGGATTAACATTACGCTGATGGAAAAATCAAGGTGCATGCTTTCGATTGAATTTTCCTGTTAAGGTCAAGATTTACGGGCAAAAGCCGGTGGAGTACATCATGTTATTTACACAGTCAGATTATCCTCATCAACATTGGATGAGAATACTCCACAAGAGGTATGGGTAGTAAGGAACCTTCTCTCACACATCTCAAGGTATTTGGATATGATTCATATGTTCATGTTACAAAGGAAAAAAGGTAAGCTAGATAAGAAGGTTAAAGTGTATCTTTATTGGATATAAAGATAGTCTCAAAGGTTATAAGATTTGGAACCCATAAACTAAAAAGGTAGTGTACTTGTTAGTCCGTAGGGTATAATTTCCCCACAACAAGGAATACTTGGATGTATTTCCTCAGGAAGAAATCCAAAGTCTTTGAAAGGTTTAAAGAGTTTAAGGCTCTTGTTGAGAATCAAACAGAGAAAATAATTAAGTTGCTAAGGACAGATAATGGCGGAGAGTTCTGCGGGATTGAATTTGAAGAGTTCTGTAAGAAGTGCAGTATAGCAAGGCAGAAGACTACTGAATATACACCTCAACAGAATGGATTTGAAGAAAGGATTAACATTACGCTGATGGAAAAATCAAGGTGCATGCTCAGTGGTGCCATGTTAGGTCAAGATTTCTGGGCAAAAGCAGTGGGTACATCATGTTACCTGGTCAACAGATTATCCTCATCAACATTGGATGAGAATACTCCACAAGAGGTATGGACTGGTAAGGAACCTTCTCTCACACATCTCAAGGTATTTGGATATGATTCATATGTTCATGTTACAAAGGAAAAAAAGAGTAAGCTAGATAAGAAGGTTAAAAAGTGTATCTTTATTGGATATAAAGATGGTCTCAAAGGTTATAAGATTTGGAACCCATAAACTAAAAAGGTAGTGTATAGATGAGATGTGGTATTTATAGAAATGAAGGATGCTATTAAACATGAAGTTCTACCAAGTAAGGAAGAACCAAAGAAAATAGGGTTTGATTTAAAGGATGATGAGTCAGACTTTACAAAAGAACATGAATCAGAAGAAGAATATCCTCATACTCCAGTATTGAGGAGATCGGTTCGAGAAAGAAGGCTACTAGAAAGGTATACCCCATCTTATTTCTATTCAAAATTTTCTTTGTCTATTACTGATGATGATCCTAGAAATGTTAGGAGGCATTTGATTCATAGGATGGAAATCTCTGGAAAAGGGCCATGGACAAAGAAATGGCATCTTTGGATAAGAATGAGCCTTGGGATCTAGTGGAGTTTCCGACTGGAAGAAAT
>SNQJ01S0100454.1:30876-48469 GCA_010110895.2 Picea sitchensis | reverse complement strand
TGTTTAATATGAATAAGTTGATATATGCTTATCACAAAGGATACCATGCACGACGTACGTTGATAAAATGAAGCCAATCGTGTCCAGCCATTCTCGGGAAGTTGTCTTCCTTTATCCGCTTCCGGAAATGCCCCGGTAAGGATATCTTCACAGAGATTCCCTCCTCGAAAAGGTTCACCCAGAACCCAGAATAAGGATTCGAACGCACAGGCCTTATTAACCCTGTACGAGGAAGAATGATCGTATTGAGGTTCCAAGATAGTAGTGTTGTGCGATAGATAAGTCGACGGATGAGATCTCGTCGAAGGGTCCATAGTCATCCACGACCATTAGATTGACGAAAGCAATGCATGTGTTACATACCTTGCCCCTTTGCCCTATATCATCGTGAGCAATGAGAAATTGTGATCGTAAACTCCAAGACCCAAAAGAACGAATCTGGACCGTTAGATCTCGGTCCAGCTACCCGTCAGCCGTTGGATCTGGAGAAGCTGTGCAGGGGTTAAGCATAGGGGTAGGCGTGCGAGGAAGTGATCTGAGCCATCAGATCTGGGGTAGAAATTCCGTAAGCCGTTGGTCTCGGCAGGACACGTGTCAGCGTTTGGGAGGCATCGGGATTTTTACCATCGGAGATTTGGGGAGTATAGATCCGTTGCATATTGAAATCGCGATACGCGATTTCCCGATCAGATCTAGACCGTCCATTGTACAGGACGTGTGGCAGAGGATCTCGAAGAGTCATGAATCGGGAATCGGAGTTCCTGAGAGCAAAGGGAATAGGAATTCGAAAGTCCCGAAATCCCGAGAAGAGATCCTAGTCGTTGACCTCGGCAGGACACGCGTCAGACATCAGGCTAGAAATCGGGATTTGACCCATCCGGAATTTCAGGAGTGAAGAGATTGTTGTATCAGGATTCGCGATCCGCGAAATCCCGATAAGCTCAAAACCGTCCATTAGTATGGACACGTGTCGTAAGATCCGAGGAAGTCGCAATTCGGAGAATCGGGGTTCCCGGAGGCAAGAACCTCTTGCATGTGGGAATTGCGATCCACGATTTCCCGACAGGATCAACACTGTCCATCAGCGAGGACACATGGCGAGAGATCACAGAGAGTCGGAGTTCGGCATATCGGAGTTTCAACAGTCATGAAACTCTTACACAATGGAATCGCGATTCGCGATTTCCCGATGCAAGCATGGCCGTCCATCTAGGGGACAGATGGAAACCATCCAGAACCGTCGGTGGTAGATCCCATCGACATATCGGGAATCAACGTATCGGGGATTTCAAGGACATGAAACCCCTGTATTGCGGAACCGCGATATGCGAATTTCCGACACCATCATAGGCCGTTGATACAAGGGACACGTGTCGAGCATCCGGAGAGAATCGGGGATCGGGATATCGCGAGTCCCGGGTATATGTTTTTTATGTCATCGCAAATGCCGAAACCCCGATGGAAGGTTATACGGCTACAGTCATATGGTAAGTGGTCACATGGACCATGGTATAGCCAAGGGGGCTAGCCAGTGTAAAGGTGCATCGAGAGTCCAAGGGACTCGTGCGCCATGACATTGAAGAGGCACCAAACCCCGACAAGAACTTAAGACTGTGGTCTTGTGAACTTTGTGGTCGTATTGACCAGGACTTAGCCCGGAAAGCCAATATGCTAGGAGCACATCGGGGATCGGAGGATCGGGAGTTCCGAGTACGTGTGCACCGCGGCACCGCAATCCCCGAAACCCCGACGAGAAGCTGTCGTATGGTCATATAGGAACCAGTCGTGTGAATCAAAGGCTTAGCCAAGTGGGGCTGAGGCAACCAAGGAGTGAATAAGTTTTGACACTAGAAACCCCGAATCCTGACATTGAACCAAGGATTGGCACTTCGCTAATGCAGGTTTTTGGAGATCTCCCATTTGTGGGAGATTAACCCCAAAATTTTTAAAATTATGATAGTGGGTATGTTACATAAATATACAGAGTATCCCCCTAAAGGTGGAATGTGCCCCCTTTTACATGGTCATATGCAGTTAATATGGCCAAGCACTAGCCCAAAGGGCTAAGCGCTGGCCCATTCCTTGCGCTAGCTCCTGGTTTTGGGTGCTCTGCATAGATCCTTGGACTAAAATGAATCGTGCCCTAAGGGATAGGCCCCCAAACTGGGCTTTTGGTTATATGGATGCATCAAGGTTCAAGGGATAGGCCCTATCCAAACTCACGTGTGCAATTTTTGAGATGTGTGGCGCCCGTGCCCTAGTT
This sequence comes from Picea sitchensis, assembly GCA_010110895.2. Lineage (NCBI taxonomy): Eukaryota > Viridiplantae > Streptophyta > Pinopsida > Pinales > Pinaceae > Picea > Picea sitchensis. Next base: position 46,206 of record SNQJ01S0100454.1, on the reverse strand, counting down.
GTATGCTACGGTAAGGGACCACGGGCTGGGGCTTAGCCCCAACACCCTTCTTTTTGCACCATACATAATGTTTCACTTTAAATATTTGATCATAGGCTTGTATACACAAGTCCCTCCTTTGGCATGTTGGTGTTAGGCCTCTCCTCAAGGCGCTTGGCATGGTATGTTGGTTATGGGTTCAAAACCCATGGACTCCAAACATTTTTTAAACTTGCCACCTCCACTGTTGATTGGGTGCCTTGTGGCTGCCCATTCCTGGGCCACGTGGCACCACCACATTTTCCCAAATCTTCACCATGTGTCCACACTGCATTGGCCCAAGTCTACCACATCTTCCCAGTCACAGATCACCACTTGTCAACACCTGCTTCTACCACGTCAACATCAGTAAATAACTTTGGTGATGTCATGCTGATGTCAACATTGAATTTTTTGCTAGTTGACCTTTGACATTTTAGTTGTTTGAGAAAACAGTCAGAGTGCGATAACTCTTGCATACGGAGCCCATTTGAGAAATTAAATATATGTCCAGAATCAGCACGATGAGCTGGCCGCAAAGGAATTGGTTTCACTCAATTTCGAGAACTTTCATTTTTGAGCATTTTCTAAGCCTGGGGAGCCTCCTGGATCAAGAGCCCCCCACTAACATCTGTCTTCCACTCAATATCTCACCTCTTTCCATCACATCGCCCGCTCTCCCTCCTCATCTTATGATGGTACACCTATTCTCCACTCACCCTCAGACCATGTCCCTTATAACTCTCGCCTACCATCTCCTACCAAGTGTTCTATTGTTCACCTCCTTCTAGGAAGATGGTCGCCATATCGTCCATTTACATGAAATTTTTCTCTGCCCCCACTTCATCACCTTGTGCCACTTCATTGCCAACCTGTCCCAATGAAACACCCACATTTTTTTCCACCCGTATTTTCCCGGTCATCTTCCATCTGCCACGACTGTCCACATGGGCGTCTCTCGCCTCACCTCCGCATCTATGGAGCCATCGCCCCTGCCAAATCCTTGTCCATGTCTATCATCTGGATCCCCTTGCAGTAGTTTAACAAACAACATACAACCAAGGGGAAATTGCCATGTCATCCAGTGTAGTTGTTGACTCCGCCCACTCAGATCCCAATGCAACAGTTAATGTAAATAAGGGAGGTGGGTGAGACATCGTCTCCTTCCTTAAATTGAATGCCAGAAAGAGACAAATCACAGAAACATGACCTCAGTCTGGGATGATGGAGATCACGTCTGACAGAAGACTACATGGGTAGTCTGGCCAACATCTGCATGCGCAGCCTGATAGAGAAACTCACCAATGCAAAGCCTTGAACTCATGACATGATCGCACCTTCAGCAGGGGAGCTAGTTCTAAGTGTATGTAGGCATTTTTTCCATTTTGTTAGTGTTTATGGTAGAGCTATGCTCCCTCCTGTAAATTTTTAACGAGGCTTCTGGTTCTCTGGTTATGTACATGTATTTGAGACTTCTTGTTTAATGAAAGTCAGCTTCTTTCCATCTCTCTGAAAACACTTTGTTAAGACACTCAGAATTGGAGGATCCAGTCGAGGGTTGTGATGTTGTTGTGATGAAGGTTTGAACATTGTAATATTATCACCAGTTTTAACCAGTTTCTCGTGTTATTGTTTCCCCTCTTATACTAAGTACGTCGGAATTGGAGGATCCATTCGAGTTGTTACAGTAGCATTATGATGTATGTTTGATCATCGTGTTGTTATAATTGTGTCATTTACACATATCTTAGTGTCTGAAGGTTTGGGTCCAAGAGGATCTTGTTCTTGAATCTTTTCCTCCTTAGTTTGTTGGAATACTAGATGTCCATAGCAGGCCCTTGCATCTCCTTACTAGTTCTTCCCTCTACTCACCCTTTTACTTCAACTTATTGACTGAAGTTATATCAAGACCTCACTTACCTACACATTGCATGGTCCAAGATTCTGAGTTAAAGTGATATAACCTTGAGACTGCATCCATTAGACCACCATTTAAACTATTTACTGTGACAAACAAACTGATGGGCCTTGGGCTTACCTCTGTTTCAATCTAGAGGTGACTTCCATCGTCAACACACTGGACATTTTTGGACATAATTATTTTCTTGTTTGGGTACTCAATTGTCTCATAGCTCATCCTATCATCCTCAATCTGATGGAAAAACTTAGATAGTGAAAAAATATCTGGAAGGATACCTTTGTTGCTTTGTCTCTGATAAACAAACATAATGGTTCAAATGGTTACCCTTGGCAGAATGGTGGTATAACACTTCCTTTCATACTGCAAAACAAATGACACCATTTATGGCACTCTATGGATACCACCCTCCTTCCATCATTTCTTCTCTAAAATAAAAATCTAAGGTTGAAGCAGTGGATGATCACATCGAGCATCAACAACAAGTTCTACAAATATTTAAGGAAACCCTAACCATGGCACAAAATCACATGAAACAACAAGTAGATCAACATCATAGTTAAATAAGTTTTGAAGTAGGGGATTGGGTGTTTTTAAGACTACAACCATACAAACAAACGTCCATCAAGAAAGCCAATAAGGATAATAAATTATCACCAAAGTACTATGGCCCTTATAAGGTGTTGCAAAAGATTGGTACTATGACATACAAATTGGAGTTGTCTGCATCTTCACAAGTACACCCAGTTTTCCATGTTTCATGCTTAAATAAGGTTATAGGTGACAAGATCCCAGTTCAAAATATATTGCCAGAACTTGACGAGGAAGGAAAAATAATATTGGAGCCTGAAGCTATCACTGACACAAGAATTTTTTAGCTAAGGAATAGATCCATTTCAGAGAATCTCATTAACTAGAGGAAACTACCTGTTGAATAATCCACTTGGGAAGATGAGTCTTTTATACAAAAGAATTCATAATTACTCAAGCGTTGCAGAAAAAACTTGTCTGAAGGGGAGGGGCATGTTAAGCCCTAAATAGTGGCACATTACCCCTTAATTAGGGAATATTACATTAGTAAGGTTATTTTATTTATGTCGAATTGGGTCCATTAGTTGTAATTATACCAAGGAGACCTTTTCATTTGGAATCATCTTGTATTTGGATATTTATGGGGTGTATAATGAGGTTTCCCCCTCAAAGAGGCTTATTATCTGAAATTCTCTCTTTTTCCACGCGTTGAGTACTTATTCTTAAGTTTTTCTATGCTATCTTGATCTTTGGTTCCTAACAGATTGATTCTTCGTTACATACTTTTGCAGCCACTTCTTGATGTAACCACTCAACTGTGTCATTTACAAAGGATTAAATCTTGTAGGTAAGCCAGGTAGGAAACAACATATATTATTCAATTGATTTTTCATCAAAAAGCATCAAATCCTGAATGCTTTTCTAACTGGACTTCTTTAAATATTCCACCTCAATGACCTTGGTGTTGACATAAATCATTTCATATATAGATTGAAATGGATATATCCCCGCCTCTGCAATGAGATCATTAACATTTTTCCATAGTTATGTACATGTGTCAGTAACCACCCCTTGGGTGGAACGTACACTCATGAACAAAGGTTTGCTGGTGTCAAATAACATTCAGTACCTGAGTCTTTCTCTTTTTGGGTAAACTAGAAGAGAGATATGTTGTTGGCACAGGGGTAGATCACGGGTTCAACGCTACAACAACACACCAACAAAACCCTAACTATTGACCCTTTCGAAAACACCTGTGAAGAAGATGAAGTCTCACCTAAGGTAGGGGTAGGGGTGGTTGTAGGACTCCAGTGTCTGCAACCTTGGCTGGGACACATATATGTTATTGTAATACCTTACATAGAACTTAGCAGTTATAGTTCAGTAGTATTCAATCTTTGTCTACAACACAAATAAACCCTAATTAGAGCACAACGCAGTATTCAACAAGATTCAACAGATCCAAGCACTAAGAATACAAATAGAGATCAGATCTAGCATTCATTCACATTATTCAACATCAAAATATCTACCTATCATTCATATATATAAAAGAACTAAGCAAGTAAATACATAAACACATTAACACATCACACAAAGCATTCATAACACAAGATGTACGTGGTTCACCCCCACCCTGGGGCTACATCCACCAACTCTTCATCTTATTTATTAGCTTTCTTCAACCTTCTTACATGCACAGAGCCTTTAGATCAACTTTGCAGAGGACAGGATATATGTGCACTCTTTGCTAGATCCTTCTTCCCCAAGCTAGGTTACAACACAAAGCCTACATATAGTCCCTTACAACCACTTGTACTCAACCTTGCAGAAATACACAAAGAACTTAGAACTGTTACTTTCACTTAGCACCACTTACAACTGACTTGTCATTCACACTTAGCCATTCATACACACTTAGCACTTAGCACACCGGCCTACTAGGTCTACTTCTTACATCACCTAGATACTTATTTATACATTACAAAATCAGGCCTAAACATGGGTAAAACCATGGGCCAACATCCCCATGCCTGTTACATAATCCCAAATCCCAAAAATCCCTAAAAGGGAGCTGAGATCCCATGATATTCACTTCATCTTGCGCTCTGCCTTGAAAAACTTATCAAATTCCCAAAAATAGGTCCAACATGACCAAGGATCCTCAAAACTTGGTCAAGGGCCAACAGGCCCGCAACACTCACATGTGACTCATCCTGAGTCACTCTGATCTGGATAATTCTACCTCAAAAACCTCAATCTTGGCTCAATCTACTTCGACTTGTTTTTGTTCCATGACCTCTTGTTCAACGAACTCTTGATAACAACTTCATTGATAGGTCCCTCTAGGCATTGTTCTGTTGCACTGACAACTTGATCCAGTTCTGCTCCTTGGCCTTCAATCTCTATGAATAGATGGAAAGAACTGTCTTGTATAGGTTGGAGGCTCTGAGTCACTTCCATGACTCTGCTCTGAATGGCGTGGACCTGTTGTTGAGCACTGCGATGTTCTTGGGATCATTTCATTATTTCAACAACTGATAGGGGCTTCAACTGCACCTGTATTATTTCTACTTGATACTTCTCCTCTTGGAGCTATGAATCTAGTGTCTTTAGTTCTGGATTCTCAGTGATTCACTCATAAGTTTGGGCACTACGATCACTCAGTTTCTTGCATTCCATGGCAAGGGCATTTATTCTCTCAAATTTGCCTCGAGCAGTTGCATCTCTTTGAACCCTCACATCCTGTGGAGTGTCGAGCACTGCGCGGAGATCTAAGTCTACTATTATTTGTTTTAGCTACTAGATAGCTTCCAAAAGCTTCTCTACTTGATGCTCGACTCGGTATACTACCATTGGCTCCAAGATCATCATAGAGCGGACTGCTCTATTGACTGATTCTTTCACTTCGAGCTACTCTGCAAGCAACTGTTCCTTTTCTTGTTGAATTTGTGCTTTCTCCTTTTCAAACTTCATCTGGAGAGAAACCTTTTCTTTCTCTGCAAGTCATTGTTTTTCTACAAGTACTTCTTGCACTTGATTCAAGGCATGGGTGGCTTGTTCATTTTCTTCCTGTGCGCAAAGAAGGTGATCTTCGGTCGCATAATCTAGTTGGCGGAGTTTGGATGGATCATCTCCCAACTCTGTTTCTCCTGATGGAAGGGGCGTAGTGGACACTGTGTGACTGGACTGAAGGGCATGTTTTACCCCTCGGTGTTCGACCTCAATTATGTCGTACATCTCCTCCTTCTTGGCTTCTTGTTTCTACAAGATTTCCTGTGAGGCGTCATTTACAGCTGCAATGATGAAGTCAAAATCATCGACAATGAGCACAATCTTCATCTTAGTCACGGTGGCTCTAGATTTCTTCAAGGAAGAGGGTTTCGGGGGAGAAACCTTCCTCTTCTTCATAGGATTAGCCTCATCTCTAGGTGATGTTGCTTTGCCTTTCTTCTGCTCATATTCTTTTCCATTGAGCTCTTCTACGTCATCGTCACCCCCTTGGTCAGGTGATGCTGAAGCAGTATTTTCTGAGGCGTTGCTTAAGTTTTGGACTTCTTTGGTTTTCTTCCTTTTGTTGGTTCCGAGTGTGTCATGTTCTATGTGAGCAGCCTCCGAGTTGTCAAGTTTAGGATCAGACATCTCTACATGGTCAGTAGGGATAAGGAAGTCATCTGACCATTCCCTAGTTATCTCCTTGAGGTCCTATTTTGTGAGCTTGTAGTATGACTGAAGCTCCTCCTTATGTTCATCTTCTCGCACAGTGATATAGATTAAGTTTCGATCTATGTGGAACTTCATGAGGGGTTGAAAGCATTGTAGGGTGTTCGATGTCATGTGAGGTTCATCTTTGATATCCCTCTTCAGCTGGAGGTAGTATGTGTGAAAGACAACATTTGAATGCCATTGTTTCCCCATATCGCTCGAGTACAAGAGCATGGTGAACTTCGCAACAAGAATCTTGAATGACTCAATGTCTGGGAAGGGTGCACCTTCTAGCATCTCCCAAGCAAAAAATACGATGAGGATCAAGAGCCATATAAATTGGAACTCATATCCCTGATCCTGTGCTTTGCGACAGTCTAATTCTAGTTGATTCACTAGGTACTTCACCTAGTTCATCTGTACGCCTTCCACACATTTCCCTGCAAGGTCAACGAGAAAGCCTATGACTTGTGTGGGTCTATTCTTTCATACTATCTTTCCTGTAATTAACTGACATCCTAGGCGCACTGTGCCATTATGGATGGAGGCTACCTTGTAGCCTCACATCCCCTTCTCAACATCACCGTATGTATCCTTGATATTCTGTGCTAACGCGCGATCTGTGGCTTTCCCTAGATAGAAATCCTATGGATTGGGTTCTTGCATACTCAATCCTATGATCCTATGGATCAACGCCAGATTGACTGTGATACGACAGTCTATCCATAAGTAGCCTCCATGGTAACATGAAAGTATGATCTTGACACAGGCGTTAACTTCTTGGTGCCTTCCAAAGTGTAGGATTTTCATTACGTTCAACATGGTGGAATGCGCGGGGTACATCGTCCATGATTGGGGGATTATTTTCGAGTTCTTCCCCTTCGTCCTGGTCAAGTATTTATGTTGGGTGAGCATACTATGGTTCTTTCGGTCCCCTAAGTTGAAGTCGCTGAACTTCAACGCTGCGATATTGTCCTGCTATGCTCGAATTGCGCGTATCCCCTTTGGGAGGTATGCAGTAACCATGGTGTACTTAAAATCTCTCGATACACTGTCATGACTCACCGCGCTGGCTAGAGGCGGGTTGTAGTCAGGTAATATGGTCGGTATTAGCTTCACATTTTCTAAGTCTTCTCTGTGCTTGGTTCTCTTTTCTGCTTCTAGTCAGGATGGTCTGGATCTGGGAGCGGTAAATGGGGAGGCATTCACTCCTCTCATCGACGATGCGTGTATGCCCTCAGACATTAATATTTCAAACATTACTCTTTCAGTCATGAGGTTTATGAGTACCTCCTTCACAGAGTCTTCGACTGCACTAATTTCTTCAGACATACATGCTCATGGTTTCCTATCTCGGGTTTGAAGAATAACTACTCAATACAACAGGATGGATAGTGATAGCTTGATGACCACTGTGTGAAATCAACAATTCGGTGAGCTCATATAATCACGGTTGGAAAAATTGTTCTCAGTGAAAGGTTCGATGGAATAAGTAGATAACTTAGGCAACTGATCTTTCCAATGGTCAAGAAGCCTTCATTAATTCAGTTCTATTTCTTACGACGCGGTCCCAATGGTCTAGTGGCAAGCCTTCTGATCATAAATGCATTTCTACCCATTTGGGGTGTCATTCTAACGATTATACTATTCCCAACAACTATATTGATTTTCCATGGTGAAGTGCCATGTGACACTGTTCTGATATCCCAGCGAAGTTCTAGTTTTGCAAATTTTCCTTCTGCGAAGTTCCCTCTGGAATCGTCTATAATTTTTTGATCTTTTCTCTCTTCTTACTTAGTTTTCTAGCCTTCTTTCCAGTGAGCTTCATCTTGGTATTCCTATTTTCATTCTGATTTTTATCTCCTCTTGGTATATTAACTCTGTTCTATTGAGATTCTTTCTTAGGATTCGAGGTCAATACTTCTTCTTGGGTAGGTGCTTCAGTCTTCTGTGAGTTTTCTTGTGTTCTTCCAATGTCGACATCCAAGTATTTTGTTTTAAATAGCTTCGATCTGTTCTCTTGTTCTGCAATCAAGTGTGCGATCTTCCTGGTCATGAAATATTTTAATTCCTGTTTCTTCTGCTCTAGGACTTCTTCTTCTTTCCTTCTGGCCTGATCACTCTCAATCCAAGTTTTTCCTAGTAATATAGAAAATAGAGTGTTGTTTTCAATAAATTTAACAACTTCAAATTGTTCCTCTTTCGAAGTTCCATGAGCCCTCATAGATATCTGGGTGAGATTTCCACATAGGTTTATCAAATTTTCTCTAAATAATCCTATTCCCCCTTATGAAGGAATCATAACAGGATTTCCTAAGGTTTCCCAAGTTCTTTCTATTATAATATTCACCTGTGTTTCTTCATCTAGAACACATTCTATGTCGAAGTCTCCTATTCTTGCTTCTATGTATTCGTTTTCTTTGAAGATCTCTGATAAGTTGATATCTCGGTGGTCATTTAGGGTTTCTTTCATTTGTAGTAATACAGTCTCTGATTTTTCTGGGCTTCTACCATGGTCTTAGTGTCTTGACCTTTCTCAGAGTCCTCTTGGCTCATATTCATTCTTTCAACCTTAGCAATCATTCTAGGGAAATCAATAACTTCATGATCCACAGCTTTACAACAAGGACAACTAGGTCTTCTACCAGGGCTTTCCTTAACAAGATGTCCCGGTCTTCTGCAAATATAACAAAGAGTTAATCCTCTCTTTCTTTTAAATGATCCCCAACCCTTCCTGTACTACACACTAGAATCAAAGTAGCCAACCTACAAAAAATTCTTTCTAGGATCTTGCATCCATTTGTTAGTCCAAACATTATTTCTATGCATAGGTATAACATATATTTCATTATTTCTATCAGATCTACTCATATCAAACCTCTTTTCTTCTAGTTCTGCCCTAGTTTTCAGGCTAGGACAAAATTTATCAAATATACCTAGATCCATACTTTTGAAACAAAAATTTCCACTAATCTTACTTTCAGTAGAGCACAAAAGCTTCTAGATATAAAAAAATTCACTATTCTTACCTCTATTAGAGCACAAAGCGTTCAGATCTTACCTCTTTTATTCAGATCAAATTTCTTTTCTTAGCACAAATATTCACAGATCGAGTAGAACACTGTGCACTAAAGCGACATATCTATGCATAGAGATTTCACAATTCCATGTCAGATCTTCGCACAAAGATTCTCTTTCCTTAGTTCCCAGCAATCAAAGTTTTAGTCTCGACAACAGAACCATTTATTGGCACAGGGGTAGACCCAAGGTTCAACTCTATAACAATGCACCAACAAACCTTAACTACCGACCCTTTTGGAAACACCTGCGAAGTAGATGAAGTCTCACCCGAGGTAGAGGAAGGGGTTGTTGCGGGACTCTAGTGTCTGCAACCTTAGTTGGGACAGAGATATGTGATTGTAACACCTTACATAACACTTAGCAGTTATAGTTCAGTAGTATTCAATCTTTGTCTATAACGCAAATAAACCCTAATTATAGCACAACGCAGTAGTCAACAAGATTCAACAGATCCAAGCACTAAGCATACAAATATAGATGAGATCTAACATTCATTCAAATTATTCAGCATCAATAGATCTACCTATCATTCATCTATATCAAAGCACTAAGAAAGTAAATACATAAAAACATTAACGCATCAAAAAAATCATTCATAACACAGGATGTACGTCGTTCACCCCCACCCCGGGGCTACGTCCACCAACTCTTTGTCTTCTATATTAGCTTTCTTAAACCTTCTTACATGCACAGAGCCTTCAGATCAACTTCATAGAGGACAGGAGATCTTCTCACTCTTCGCTAGATCCTCCTTCCCCAAGCTAGGTTACAGCACAAAGCCTACATATAGTCCCTTAAAACCACTTTCACTCAGCCTTGCAGACATACACAAAGCACTTATAACTATTACTTTCACTTAGCACCACTTACAATTGACTTGTCATTCACACTTAGCCATTCATACTCACTTAGCACTTAGCACACCAGCCTACTAGGTCTACTTCTTACATCACCTATCTACTTATTTATACATTACAAAATCAAGCCTAAACATGGGTAAACCAATGGGACGACATCCCCATTCTTGTTACATAATCTCAAATCCCAAAAATCCCTAAAAGGGGGATGAGATCCCACGATCTCTTCTTCATCTTGCACTCCACCTTCGATAGCCTATCGAAGTCCCAAAAATAGGTCCAACGTGACGAAGGATCCTTAAAACTTGGTCAAGGGCCAACATAGGTGTAAGTTGTATCCTATCTTGCCAATTTAACATCTCCTCAAAATCCTCGCTAGCTTCCTGATATCTTCCTTGAGTCTCAATCAGAGTATTCTGTAGATTAATTGTTCTTGTCACTCTACTCATATGTTGATCAAAAAACCAAGGAGTTTGTTCATTACCTTAGGTAGATCTTTGTTGAAAGTCATCACTTGTGCTTTTATGGACTCCATGGTACTTGTTCGCCAATGGTCTTAACGACAATGTGCGCCAATGGTAGCCATTCAATTTGGAAGTGTGTACTCTTATCTTCTCCATATAATCAACAGAGCATGGCCACGAGTAGCTTGTAAGGGGTTTTAATATTGTGGGTGGGGACCAGTTTCTGACCTTGTTTAAGAGTCTCATCTTCATCCACCCACCATTGTTTCATCTGTTTTATCGGTCCTTTGCTTGCCTAGGTGAATCCTTTTAGGAAAGGTTTGTTCAACGAGCAAGTAGGAGTGGGAAGCTGATAGATGGAGCTAATATCCTCTGGTATAAGAGAATCTACTCACGCACCTTGTTTTCTCATGATAAGCATTGTGGAAGAGTCAAATTGTTTGAGGCACCATTGTGCTTCCTTGTTGTATGGGAATAGTTATGGCCTAGAAGCTACCCAGTGAATTCTGCATTTCAGGATATTTTGGTACACCTCTAAGACTTTGTTGTCTTCAGGAAACTCTATGGATTCGAAAAATCTTGTAGATTTCTTCAAATTTGAGGTAGTGGTCCTCGCCAGTATGAGGAATTGTGTCAGCCACCAAAGTTTTGACCATTTGGGATGATGATTTGGGGCTTGTAGGATCTTGGAAGTAAACTGAACTACTAGGTCTTTTGGGATTCTGGCTTGCCATGATGAATAACCAAATTAACCTGCAATAAAATGTTAAAAGAAATATCATATTATCTTACATATAAAAAATTAGTTGTAATAATGAAAAACTGGTTAAGGGATAGAAAAAAAAGGGTTACCAGTATACAAGCAATTGTAGTAACAGAGAAGTAAATCTCAGTGAGCGAGGGAGTCTAGACGAAAATCAAACTTCATGGACTAAGTTTCAAAAAATTACGGTGCAAGCTATGTTCTGAAAGGGTGATTTATAACTTGTAATGCACATCTAAGTAGCACGAGTATTCCATAAATCAGGTGTGTACGAGGATCTTTCCAAATCTGATCATAACTTTTCCCGTTAATACATGTCATTTCCATAATTAAATTTTATTTAGTAGGAAAGGTGCATTGATTAAAACATCAGGGGAAGCACTAAACCAAATCCTCGAATAAGATCGTTATCGCGATCAAGCTTTCGGATTATGAAAGATCGTGGTTTTTTCGAATTTTGAAGAGAAGGTGTCAAAGGTATATTCCCTTGCACATGGGCCAATGTGTGGGTATTGTGTGTCAGCCAATGAATAGTAATACAAACAGAGGTGGGACCTGTCGGGGTATTGGCATTGAGGTAAATCAGGATGAGTGCAGAACCAAAAAATGAGGGGAAGGTATCGATGGAATACTCTTTGTTCTTTAGAGGATTTTGGGATACGACTATCGGGGGGTGTAGGATGTGGAGATGTTTGAACTTCGATGAGGGTGGAATCAAAGAATATTATTTCGACCTGGAATAATGTGAATGATACACACGTGAGAAGGATCAAGAGACCGTCATAGTTTTATATTCGAAGTTTGATAAGAAGAGGCTTAAAAGGATCTCAATGAGGATGGTATTGAAGGTAATATTATTTCAATACTTTTAGAATCATTTTTATGTCCCCAAAAGTAATAAAACCAATTTGTTGGAGAATCGATAAAATAGGAAGTCAACAATCCAATATTGGGATGCCAATTGGGGAAGTGGTCATTTGAAGGGTCACCACGGACCTTGGAGCTCTGTGAAAGAAAAAAAGTGTGAGATTCAGAGTCATCAACACACGAAGATCGAGGTTTAAGATAACACATGAAAAAAGGACTCTGAGAAACAAGGTTTTGAAATAGATTTGAGTTGATATTGGATTGTCTTAGAGAAGTAAGGGCGTAGATATTGAAGGGTAAAATAGGCACAAAAGAAAAAATAAAATATTTTAGGGTCCCATAAAATTTAAAAAGGATGGGGTGTTGTTGTGAAATGACTCACAACAAATGGCGACTTACTGGGAAGAACCAATTATCTATGTGGTTTCAAAAGAGAGAGAGACTTGAATGTAACCGAAGGGGTAGTGAAGGTTGTCTTCTCTCTGTCTTCATGTAAGACAGAGACTTGATTGTAGCCATAAAAGCCATCAATCATAGACATCCTAGATGCCCCTATCACCTTCTGTAATATGTGTTCCATCTTGGGCAAGGGGTAATTATCTTTCTTAGAGATTCTGTTCAGATTTCAGAAATCCACACAAATTCTGATTTCTCCATTCTTCTTTCTCACTGGGACCAAGTTGGCCACCCATTTAGAATACCTTGAAGGAATGATACTATGGGAATCCAAAATATTTTTTACCTCTTTCTCCATAATGGGAAGAAACATAGGGTTTATTTGTCTCAACTTATGCCTAAATGTCTTGGCTTGTTCCTTCAATGGGATCTTATGCTCAATGATACTTGTGTCATATGTTATGAGATCTTCATATGTCCAAGAAAACACATCAACAAATTCCTTTAACAACTCAGCATATTGAGCCCTTTGTTCTTTTGACAAGTTGCTTGACAATTTGACAAATTTTGGGTCCTTCTCTTTGCCAATATTGCACTTAGTTACATCAACATCATCAATTGAGCCTTTAAACTTTACTGCCACATCATTCCCATCAAACAATCTTTCCAAAGGAACTAGTCCCTTTGGAATGTGGTTGGTAGACAACTGAACAGTATGGTGATTAGCAATTTTATTTAGAAATACATCATCATGAGGGTCACTTTCAGAATCATGATCTTGATTAATATGTAATGCAGAGAACTGATCAACAGACTCAATAAATTTTTTGATCTCAAGATCATCCTCAAACACCTTCCAATTCTTGACATTGTCAGGTACAAAGGGCCTATATTTCACCTCTACATCATACCTGAGTTTAGGTGGCCGTGGGACTCTGAAATGGCTCGCTAAAGAAACTAAGGAATCAACCATGGTATTCTCCTTTCTTGGAATAAATTAAATGTTGAAAGCCAAGAAGAAATTTTCAATTAGGTCCCACACCTCATTTCTGTAATTTATAAGCTTAGGGTGTTTAGCTTGAAAAATATTTTTGATCTGATGAAAAATTATCTCTACATCCCCAAATACTGATAGTTCTCCAATCCCCATGTCCTTTGCATCCCTTAAACCAAAAACAAGAGCTTCATACTTTGTCACATTGTTGGTAGCTTCAAATTCTAACTTGTAGGACAAAGGTATAGTCTCTTGACATGGTGAAACAAAGACCACTCTAGCGCTAGTACCTTCCTTAGAAGAGGCTCCATCAAAGAACATCTTCAAAACAAGGGTATTTGGAGGAGGGATTTTACAAGCAATAATGGACTGTTTTATAATCTCAAGAGAAGGTTCAAGGGCATCAGTGAGCTGCAATATGTTGGATCCCAAATCAATGTCAAGAGCAAAGAGAGGATGGTTGGTGGGGTCTGCCTCATCACTAGTGATGTAGGTCAATTGAGATTCCCTGTAAAGTCTTCTATGCTCACCCCCAAATACAGGAATGGTGGCATATGTGAGGTCCATCTGAAAAGTTCCCCCAAGTATTTTTATCCAAGATCTTGACAAGAGAATGCTAAACGTGGGGGGAACATCAACCACTACAATGTCGATGAACACACTTTTCATGGGCAACTGAAACAGGTTCAAAACTAGATATTTGATGACCCTGAGACACTTCACTTTCCTAGAGTCAAAATAATATAAGTCATGGTAGGCCTTTGTGATTTCCAATCCAAGTTCATCCATGACTATTTTGGGCATGTGATTGTGAGATGCCCTTGATTCTAGTAAACAATTATGCATCACCTTATCATGTATGTTCAATGATGTATATAAGGGAGGGGATGAATCATATCCATCTTCTATCAAGGGACCTAATATGACTTCTGTATTTTCATCTTGCAGATTAACCGAATCAGTGGTATTTGAGGAGGCTTTGGGAAGCAACACTTTGAAAAGGAATTTTTTAAATTCTTCAATTTTTATCAGTTCCAAAAATGGTACAGGGATCTTGATTTTTTGGATCTCATTTTCAAAACTAAAGGAATATGGAGATTTCAGAATCTCCCTGACTTCTGGGGTAGAACTCTCAACCAGAACTGGGGGGCTTTGTGCATCTTGCTTCTTACTGCCAACATTCACAACCTTGGCAGAATTTTCTGTTTTTGTGGGCTGATCTAAAACATTAGTCTTTTCCTCCTTTTTAGATCTCAGATTATATCTACTAGGATTTTCTTTTTCCTTCTCTCCCCCACATAATTTATTTATTTGGTTATCCATCAAGGACTGATCCGGATTATTTTCGGCATGAAATGAGATCGAAGATATAATAAAGAAATGCACAGAGATATCACATATGTTCAATACTATAACAGAAATGTATCAGAGATGCAACCATAAACACAGATATATAGTAATACACGATTTCTATTAATGAAAGAAATGTATAGAGATGCAACCATAAACACAGATATACAGTAATACATGATTTCTATTAATGAAAGAAATGTACAGAGACTGTAAAAATATAAAGTTAAAGACTCGCTAGAATGGTGGCAGCTTATCTCTGAGAAGAGATGTGGCGGCTACTCGCATTCGCAAGAAGATGATTACAATGAGGCTCTAGAGGCCTTTTTACAAAAATCGGGAATGCCAAAAGTCCTAGACATCCAAAAACCTAACCCTGGGAGAAG